>CAJHQP010005301.1:0-47060 GCA_905132765.1 Moricandia arvensis | reverse complement strand
ACTCGCCCGACATTCCTCGGGTGGAGTAAAGTTAGCTTGCATTCCTCTTTCCCCTGGATTATCTTTCATCTCATTACTCCCAACGATCGGCTGGTTTTAGCTTTGCTTGCGACCCTCTCTATCATCCTTGATAATTATTGCCTCTGGTCTATCTCATACAACGTGCATTTGATTGAGCGCACACTAACACTTATATATTTTGCTGTCAGCGTCCCTCTTAGCACTGATCATTCTTAATATTGGAGAAATAACATTGCACGCTCTTTAGATCCTTCTAAAACGCTTTTGTGCTTTACGCTTAATTATGACGTATAGATCACAGACACGTGTTATAGTTTTTGTTTAGCAAACTACACAAGTGTATAACAAATCGAACAGATAGGTAATTTGTTAGATCACTGGTATCACCGCGTATATGAGAACGTCTTAAAATAATGGGCGTTCGATATCGTCTACAAGTGAATGCGCTCGAAATGTAATGATCGAGTAATAGCACGACTAAATAGTAGCCCAGTAAAGGACGATGCGTAATCAAATGAGGTACACAAGGCCCAGTAAGACGTCGATGCCGCATGCTGGTGTGGAGTCTCAAGATGGGATTCGCCTGAAAATAGTAACTCTCTCGGCATGATCTCAGAGAGACAGACACTTATCACGAAGATACGAAATTAAGTGCCAAAATAAACGTGGAATGACTGCGGGAGTATCGATTGCCAGTTACTCTCAGATAAGAGCTAAAATGTACTGAAAGACTGTCCATATTCTTAGTTCATCCTTAGTAGCTTAAGATCATAACCCATTCTGATGTATAGAGTCAGAACAGAACTCATCGATTACTGAATATGTGATTAAGATTCATTAGTTACCTCTATAAGGTCTGTTCTATTCACAAGAGTAGGCACTATTAAATCCTGTTAAGCTCGTAATCCTTGTGCTTTGAGGATTTCTGAGACATCTATGGTCCCTCGTAATCAATTACGCACTATATTCTACTATGCTAGATATCTTTGTGAGACTTAACATAAAACTCGATAGTCCATAATTTAAAGATATCCTACTTTAATCCTGGCACAGATATCAAATAAACTAGACACTATATATTACAATATTGCTTGATTCATAGAACCCCACTTAGCGCCTAACAGTTTTCGTCTACTTTTGATTTCTAGCCGCCAGCATGTCGGTCATATGTTCTATATTTTTCTTTAGTCCCATGAATTTTCGCCTAGGTGATTATTTTTGCCTTAGACTGGAAGTTCTTATTAATCAAATTATACGGTATTTATCTAACTTTAGAGTGTTTGGATTATTTATTTAATCTACGGCTCATTATAATGACTATATAAAGGATTCTTATAATAATAAATATTAAGATTACCATATTGTATCGTTTATAAATATTAAGATTATATGAAGTTGTATTTAATGAAATAGAGCTCTATCAGTTCTTATTACTTCCAATTAAATTTAATTAAGTTCTTTTAAGCCTCTATATTTACATATATAGTATTGATGGTTCAAAATATATAATTAATGTTATAAATTGATGAATAAGATTGTACAATCGATATTAGTTTACATATTTACTTGTGATTGTTGTTATATATGACTATCATTAATATTTATAATTCTGTTTTGGTCAAATGAATGTAATAATTCAATATAAAATGAACTATTATGGAATTTTCTACAGCTCATCTACAGCATGATTGCGGAACAAATTATATACTATCTTAGTGAATGAAATATTGCGTTAACAAATTAATTTATCTACAAGATCATTTGAAATTTATTCCGTAGTATTTTTTGTAGTTGAACTCGTATATACCAATTAATCATATAATTTGCAATAATTGAAATATTAATAAAATTTGTATATAATTATAAACATTTTAATTATTTATTTGTGATGTGTGATATATTTACTAATATAACTGTATGTCACGTTAATTAATAATATATTTTAAATAAATTTGATGGAGAAATCTAATAGCATTAGTGCAATAATATTGTAAAAAGATATCAAATTCCACAATTCTTTTAATTTTAATTTTAGGCAATATTAGAGTTTTGTTGTGGAGATCAAAAAAAAATACAAATTTCTTTATTATAATATTAACATACATGGTTATTTTATTTTATTATGATGTTTTGTGTAAATAAAAATATATAATTATTAGTAATTACATTTTTAGTATCTATATGTATTTATATAATTTAATCATTTATTATAGTTATAAATATAATATAGACTATTGTAAAATTTTGTCGATATCTCGCACCATTGGGTGTATATTTATTAACCTCTTTTTAATATTTTGTTGATTTTGTTGATAAACATTATTCTTATATATATAATATAATTATGACTTATAGCAATGATTTTTACTGTATCACTCTCGCATATGTTGTTATTCTCTTATACTCTTCAAATAAATGATTTTATATTAATAGTTGATGATAGTATATTAAATTTAGTCTTATTAATTAATAAAACTATGAATATATATAAAATTAAACGATATATTGATATTTCTAATTATGAATTTTTACTCTCAATATACTGACTAGTGTATTTATAATTTAACATGATATTATATCCGTATTGTCTGATTTATATTGTACTATAAATTAATTTTTGTAATATATTATAGATATCAGATATTATTGTATATTATACTTTTATTATAAAAATATAATCTATGATATAATATTATAATTATATTATAAATCAGAGCTATATAATAATTATGTGGATTTTTATCCAGTATGTTTTATTGTGTATAATTATTATTTAATTATTTTTGTTATTTAAATAAATAGTCAAAACACTCTAAATATTACATACAATAAAAAAAAAATTAGAATGTTTGGTATTTTATATATTTCAAGTTTTAGTTAATGTTTATATTAGTTATATTAGTATTTTATATAATTGTTTACAAATTAAAAGTTAACTATTATAATATTAATAAAGGATACCAAGAAATTTGGTTTATCTATATAAATTAATTTATATGTTTATATAATGTGATTGTTTAAAATTCATCAGTTTTATATTATAAAATAAATATAAGTAGTATTAAAAATACAAATAATTAAGTTAACAAGTGTTCTCTACACATATATGTTGGTTATATTCAATAATATACTTAAGATTATATTATAAATCATAGAACAGATTAATCATTTATTATTTTTTGTATATATCGCTCTATTTATGAACAATGAATATTTCTATTATCATTATTAAATGATAATATATATATAAGATAATCTAGAAATAGCATTTTAATTTGATAATATGATATGGGGTATATGTAGGTATAGTAATATCAATCTATATTTTTATAAAAAAAGTTCGAATCTATAAAATCCTCTCTATAATGTTCTAATTAACATAATTAGGGAGCTCGTTAAACATGCTTTCGTGATTAAAAATTACCTTCAATCATCATAATCATACTAAATTATTTTTATCTATATTCAACTAAGTTAATACTTAGATTTCATTAAAACTCTCAGACTTTTTAGATACTAAGCACGATAAAATCCTACTCCCATACTTTACCTCAACACCTTTAACTAAGCTTCATTCTCTCTATACTCAATACTTATTCATGACGTGTTGTCTCAGTAACTTGGGCCATTCTTTCCACATCTCACACCTTTATATTTTTTTTCGGAGTGATGGCTTCTAAGCTTTCTGGATATGGTAGTCTTCTAATACGCCCTTTAAAGACTTGTAATACGGTCAGCTTCATGATTTCTTTCATAGGAGTAACGTACTTGTGATAGGACGCGCTCTCTCGGTCGTCATTCGAGATATATCTATTCCAGGAGAGCCTATGGTACGCTCTAGTGCTCTGCTCTCACTGAATTGTTACTTATTCACATCGGCTTGATACTGGTTTCTAGACCGCCATAACTGGCTGCACGACTTATCTCCTCCGAGAACCCGGGGAACACTCCCAGCAGACTCGCGGTTGCAGTGCTCAGTCCTCGATGACGCGGATGCTATACTCCCGAGTGAGGTCCGTTGACGGTCGTTAGTGCTTGATATCGAGAGATTTCCATGCCGTACCTGGAGTGGTCTTCGTTTTCTCGGATATCCAGACTGATCTTGAAGACTGCTGTACGGTATGTCTCTCCGACTTTGAATCCGATGATGACATTAGGCAGCTTCCGAATTGTCGACACGTATTTCATCGTCGTTGTTTGGACCGTTGGATCGTCGATTGCTGCAAGGTGACGTGTCCGGTTTGTCGAGATCGGTTTTTACCGACCGAAAGTTACTCGCGGACGGATTCGGGTCTTGGTTTTTGTTTGGTACAATTATGAATCGGAAAGTACCATTACAACTTGTAGTGGTGGGCGTTGATTTTTCCTTGTCGGCCGTATTCTGTTTTGCATGTATCAATTCCACTATAACACTCTTGTATCTGATCATGTGTAGATATTAATATCCAATCAATATTCAGTTCAAATTATTTTTATAACATATAAAAAGTAAATATACTTAAATTAAGCACCTAAAATTTGGTCTATTATGAATTGAAGTACTGCATAATCAAAATTCGCACTGTAGATTTTAATGAAGGGAGGAAAGCAAAGAAGATTTTATTTTTCTTGAAGTTCGGATTCTCTGCGAGAACCGACGATAAGTGATTAAATAAACGCAAAAATATAGAAAACCAATAAAACAAATTGAGAAAAGTTAGATCTTTATTTCGAATTCGCATAAGAGCATAGCGATTGTTACAACAAATTGTAAAAGCTTCGTCCACGAGAGCTGCCAACGAGTTTTTTAGTTCTCGCCACGTGAAGCTTTAAACCTTGTTGAGGTCGCATCTCAATAACAAAAGACAAAAAGATACGAAAAATGTTTTGATTGATTTCAGACTGGACCTTATGAAAAGTTGCCTACGTACCCCCTTCAAGGATCAAGCCGAACATAGTTCAATTAAGAGTTTGAACGAGAGATCGAACTGCCTCTTTGAGTTCGTCTAGTAATCAAGTGCAAGATGTAGAAAACCAAGCATGTCGAAAATAATGCATAAGGTTTCTAAATGCAAAGAGTTTTAAGTCTTAAAAATTGTCCTTGTGCTCCTCACCTTGGCTCTCCTTATATATTCCTTCAAGATTGGTCGTTTTTCCTTTTTTGCCCTCGATTTGAGTCTATCTCTTCGCATAAATCATCCTTATCCTCTTGATCTTCATGATTATCTTAGAAACTTGAAATTTATCTTCTTTTCCATTTATCTTTTGTGAAAATAAAGTAAATTGTCATTGTGGTTTAGGCTCGTTCTCGTCTAAAATCGTAAGTGGGCATTTACCGCGTTTTAGACCTTTTTGAGTCGTCTTTCGATTTACACGTTTTTAGAATTTTTTTTTGGGAAATCACCTTTCATACGGTGTTGGTTTCTATATTTTGGGTTGCACAAAATAATAAAACCAATCGTATAGCCGACATAACAATGGTATTGAGTTACCCTTACCATTTTATATGATTGATTTGAAGTTTTACGAGAAAACAAGCCTTTGTTGTTTTAATCGTAAAACTTCAACGGGAACTCTGATCGAGGTGAAACAAGGGCCAGTTCGATCAAGACTTGATGAGCAGGTTGAGGAGGAGGTGGTCTCGTCGCCCGTGGACGACAAGACGAAGTGCGTGTCTCATGTCCACAGGTAACGATACTTGGTACGTGTCTTGTCGCTTGTGGGTGACGAGACTTGGTCAGTGTTTTGTCGCCCACGGGAGACGATACTTGGTACGTGTCTCGTCGCCCATGGACGAAGAGACTTGGTGCGTGTCTCTTCGCCCACAGGCGACCAAACTTGGTACGTGTCGGGCGACGAGACTTGGTGTGTGTCTCATCGCCCACTAGCGACGAGACTTGGTACGTCCCGTGGGCGACGAGACTTGGTGCGTGTCTCGTCGCCCACGGGAGAAGAGACTTTGTGTGTGTGACAGGCGACGAGACTTGGTGAGTGTCTGAGACTTGGTGCATGTCTCGTCACCCACGGGCGACGAGACTTGGAGACGGTCTTGGGGCGATGACAGAGCCTCAAAGGCGAGGAGATGAAACTTTTTATCTCTGTTGATCGCTAAGTGAACTTTCAGAACTAGTTGGTTTGTTTTACGCAAGTTTTTCTGTAAATATTTTCCGAAATCTGTTTCATGGAAGATTATCTCACAGATTTTTTTATGAAGTTTTTCCGCATAAAATTTCTGAATTTTATTCTTCGAAAGATTATTTTGTAAAAATTTTCATTTATCGCAAAAAACCTTCCGCAAGAACATTTTTCCAATCTTTTCATGTTTGGATAGAGACTCTTTCATTTCTTGTCCGAGATGAAATAGAGGGAGTTTTGTTCTCGCATCCTTATTTGAACATTTTGAATCATATTTATCTAAGGCTTATTTATGGAAAGATTTTTGCGGTTGATTTTACCATGATCGATTTTGACCCAAACAAATATTAAAATTCTATATGTGGCACGACTTTGATATCGAAATAACTCGGTCATTCTCCTCTTGGAATTTGATACATGATCTAAAGTTGATATGTGTGAGGTCAGAACGGCAGCTTGGAATTTGATATATGGTCTAAATTTAAGATATGCGAGGTCAAAACGGTAGCTTCTGTAAATGCAGATGATGCGATGAAGACAAGTGCAAAAAGTAGAGACACATCAAGATTGTTAACGAGGTACGTTTCCTTCATTCTTGTGACCTAGTCCAGATTTCATTGATCACTATAACAAGAAAAGAACCTACAATTGTTGTATGGTACAACACACACACTTGTGTCTACCACTCTTTTCTAGATAACCCATGTAGATTAGGGATCATGTACGCATTCATAGAACTCCATCTGGCGCACCAGAGCTCATTGTCTTCTACATCAACAACCTTCATAGACCATCACAATGGAACCTCATGTGCCAAACTCCCCCTGAGTCTAGGCTTCAATCTTCCACATCTACAAACATACTTCACCAAGTACGTCAGCACCCAACACACACCAGTGACACCATAAACATGTCATCTCCAACGCAACACACTCTCACCATGAGCTCCACATAATGGTTAACTCCACCATATAAAGTGTCATCACCAACGCTACCAAACTAAGTCAACACCAGATTTCATCGAAAACTACTTCAGACACTGCTTCGACACCAAACAGTAACACACACCAAGGAAACCTGTCACTCTCTCTTCTTTTTGTTTTTAGGTTTAGCTTTCTCATAAGGCACATCCCTCCTTATATAGTAAGATCAGAAATTGCTCTTCTCGTCTTCAAATTTCTTTCAAAGTCTTCCAAATACGCATATAACGTTTTCTTTCTCTTAAGGAATAACTCATTTTCCTTTTCTTCTTCAAGCAATATCATTTACACTTAATGTAAATATCCCAATAAGTATATTGCCTCTTCTCCAAGCTTAACAAGCCCACGAACATCACAAAAAATAAACTTCAACTCAGCCCATCTTCATGGAACACTCATGTACTACCTTCTGTAATACTTCATGAACTGATACATAACATCTCAGCAAACTGCATCTTCAATCTCCCCATTTTTGACTATGCAAGTGCACTCATCATAACTAGCTTGAAAACCACGTCTTTAATCTCCCCCTATGAGTCACATCAAGGTCAAAAACTAACTCGAAGATCACCACCTTCCAAACCAAGAAAAAAGACCCATCACACCATCTTCATCGATCTTCAATCAAAATATGTCCTACTTCCTGAACAAGATTTCGTCCTCATCCTCCATGATCTCACCAGAAACTTAGGTGACCCTCTCTGATACCAATTGTAAGTGCAAGATGCAAACACAATATAGTAATGCAGAAGATAAATTAGAGACAAGCAATTACAAGTAAACACCTTTGCTTTATTAGAAATCTCTTTAAACAATCTATTACAAGATCTGCTTAATTCAGCTTTTACACGTCTTGTGTTAACACCCTAACACACACTATTGAAAGATTCCTAAGCTACACCGCTTATGTCTCTCCTCCGTCAAGTACTTCAGCCACTGCTTCAGCACGACCCAAAACACTTCCAATGGCTTCCTCTCTATAAGATCAGCCTATGTGTCTCTATCTCAATACAGACGATTACATAGTTATTTTATAGTTATTCTCCACGTTCCCAAAACCCTTGTCCAAAGAACTCATGATTATGGACATCTTCCATATCAATAAGTGCAATTTTCATTTTCTTGGATGTGCTTATTCTTCTTCATTTGAGTCATAAAATTGTTCTTCAAGTTTATTCCTCTTGCATTTTTTCCAAGATATACACTTGCTCTCCAAGTCTACACGACTCCAGCTTAGCACCTTGACTTCACATGGCCTTCACCACTCAACATGTTGTCTGCATTAGCAGCTACGTCAAAAACTACTTCAAGGCAGATATCTTACACCTTCAGCTTCATATGTTTATCATAATCTCAGGTATTGCATTTCAGATTGTAGTGCTAAAGCAATGTGGTCTATAGAGGATAAAAGAACTGTTTGTTTCACCATCTGTCATCTCCATATAGCTGATAGATTTATATAATCCATCCAGATGATTTATCCAAATTTATGGGATTATTTTTTTGTCCATCTAGATGGTTCACCTAGATGAATCATCTAAATGGATATATGTTTGTTTCTTTATTTTCATTTACATCGAGATGCGTTTAATAATTATATTACTAAGACACCCTTGTTTTGATTTAATCATATTTTGATTTTATTCACTATTAATTTTTATTTATTATCTAAAATAATTAGTTTAAAATTAAGTTTTGGGGGATATATTTTTTTTTGCGTTTTTGACGAGAAAATGCGTTTTGCGGTTTTTGGCAGAAAAATATATTTTTGTGTGTTTTGGCGGGAAAATGAGTTTTGCGGGTTTTGGCAAGAAATCTCAAATACCTAAACAAACAAAACTCTCATCTCCATCCGGATGTGATGAAACAAACATGCCCAAAATATTTTCCGTGTGTGCAGTTCAAAGGAGGTTTATGGTCTATAAAGATA
This sequence comes from Moricandia arvensis, assembly GCA_905132765.1. Classification (NCBI taxonomy): domain Eukaryota; kingdom Viridiplantae; phylum Streptophyta; class Magnoliopsida; order Brassicales; family Brassicaceae; genus Moricandia; species Moricandia arvensis. The sequence continues at coordinate 38,015 of CAJHQP010005301.1, read as the reverse complement.
AAATCTTTGCTTTGTTCATTAATTTTCAAAGTCGAGCTTGAATAAATTTAACCGACCATCTACTCTTGACAAAGCAGCGATAGATAGAACATATGACAACTGGTTTTTGATATCGGCTTTTCGAATATAACATCGTAGAACCTGTTAAAATATTTATGCTAGATCCAGTTGAGTTTTCGAATCAATTTCAAAAAAAATTGGATCCATATGTTTTGCCCATGCCTAAATTACATAAAGAATCTTGAGATTTGTTAAGAATAACATAAATTAAGTATCACTTTGCAAAAAAAAAATTCAATCAAAAATATATTAACATTTGGGTTTACACTTTAGTGATTATTATTTTGGGTTTAGTGTTAAAGGAGTGGAGTTGAGTTTCTAAATGCTTTATAAATATTTAGAAAAAATAATTTAATCTTTTTCATCATTAATTTAAAGGTATTTTTAAAAATTGTCATTCAATGAAAGTAAATTTGTCAAATAGTATTAAACTTGTGGTAAAATTACAATTATCCAAAAATCTTTACCACAATTGGTTTCATAATTCCACAAAGATGGAAGATCCTTAAGCTGCCAATTTTCTATTCGTTGGAAAATCTCCATCAGTAATAACTGAAAATAAAGTAGACGGAATCATTTGAATTGATTGTCTACATTCATTTGCATTACTCACGCCACAATTGAAAAGTCCCGCCGTGAATTGTACACTTTGGAATTTCTCTCAGCTGACCACTAACTGATAAGTATGACTTTTAATCAGGAAAGTGTGTATTGTGCACTTTCTCGCTCCATATTATAGTACTTATTTTGCTTGCCACCAACTTGGCAACTTATTTTCTTTATATATATATTCAAATATTGTTCTATAATAGTCCAAGATACAATTTGATGCTTGCTGCCTAACCTATCTTCCTAAGCTACTGTCGGTTGATTAGGTTCTCTATCTTGTTAAATACAATTAAGTAGTTATTCCACAAAAGAGAAAGAGGCTATATTATGTATTTCTCTCTTCACATGTGGATCCACATTTTTATTAATTGTGTTTTATATACTAAGAACTCATATTAATATAAACATAAACACTTAATTTAGCCTAGGTTTGGGCATTCAGGTATATATATCTGAGTTTAGATCGAGTTTTTGAGTTCAACTTCTTAGACCCTATTTGGACTTTATATGTTTACGTGTTAAATTTGGTTGTTAATACTTTGAATTCATGTATTTTTAAATATTATATTACAATAACTATGAAACTGGGATAAAGAGAATAGAGATAATGATCAAAATATATCTAAAAAAAATTGTTTTCAAAATAATATTCAAGGAGAAAAATGATCAAAATAGATTTTATTAAAAAATGTAAATATACATTTATACCTCTTGGGTTAACTAATATAAACTTAGGGTTTAAAGTTATGAGTTGGAGTTTTGGAGGTGAAATTTAACATTAAAAGAAATTGAAAAAATACTTAAAATTCTCAAAATAGAAAAGCCTATTTTAATTTTTTTTTCTTAAAATCTATTTTTATGATAAAAACTTTAAAAATATTTATTTGAGATATTTGTCCAATTGGATAGTTAAAGTGTTTATTTAAGTTTCATATTAATATTTTAAAATTGTAGATTTATATCCATTCATATTTGGATAATATCTAAAACCTGAAATACCACAATACAAAATTCTTTCAAGTAGTCAAGTTTGATTTGGCGAGGAATTAATTTAACAATCAGTTGTGTCCCTATCAGAAAAAAGATTGAGTTTTTTTTGTTCGGATTGGGATTTGGGTATCGATCTTTTCTGGCCCAATGTATTTTAGCCAAACCGTTATTAATTTAACTAATTTTCGCCACTAGAGAAATTAAGAAAATGGCTGAAACTACCAGAGAGCCCATTAATCAATCGGCCCATTAGTCGAGTAAAGCAGCTACCGGAGTCTCCCGTTTCCACCATTTCCCCAGTCATCGTCTGCCTCTAACAAAATCTCGGAGAAGAAAGAGCGATGAGCGGTCACGATTCGAAATACTTCTCGACGACGAAGAAGGGAGAGATCCCTGAGCTCAAGGAGGAGCTTAATTCTCAGTATAAGGTTCCTTCATCTGATCTCGCTCTTCTCTATGCTTTTACAGTCTGTGTCTGGGATCTGTGATCCACCATTATTACATCTACGATCCCTCGATCTTTGATCCGACACTATTACATAATTGGGTAGATCTGTGTTGTCTAGATCGGTAGTCTTCGTACGTTATGGTTAAATGTTATGTAATTGATCGAGAACGGCTTCTGTGTGCAATCTCATAGTTACTTAAACGGAGCTTAGATTGGTGGATCAAGAACTGTAGAGAACCAGAGATTATTGAGTGGACTGCTGTTTTGATCTTACGACTTGTCTTTTCAAATGAAGAGACAAAAGTAACGTCCTCTCTATACCTAGGAATGTTCCGTTTTTTTTTTTTTTGCGATTGTGCTTCGTTGGAACTGTTTTGTTTTGTTCAGTTGATGCGTTCTTGGATTTTATGTAGAACTTTTAAATCAGAGTCACTGTTCGGTAAGATGCATATGTTAAAGGAAGGATGCTCTTTTATTTCTTGGCTTCAGTTTTGTTTTACCCTTTTTTTTTGTAAACTCTCTGTTTCGTAGGATAAGAGAAAAGATGCAGTAAAGAAGGTTATTGCGGCGATGACCGTTGGGAAGGATGTTTCATCACTTTTCACTGATGTAGTCAATTGCATGCAAACAGAAAATCTAGAGCTGAAGAAGCTTGTTTATCTCTATCTCATAAATTACGCGAAAAGCCAGCCAGATCTTGCTATTCTTGCAGTGAATACCTTTGTAAAGGTAACACTTAAGTTTCTGACCTATAGTTTCGACATACTGGATGAGAAAATATTACAGAAAGGAACTTGTGAAGTGATCTTTACAGAATTGTTGGTTTCTAATCTGCAGGACTCACAAGATCCAAATCCGCTGATCCGCGCTCTTGCTGTGCGGACAATGGGCTGCATTCGTGTTGACAAAATCACGGAATATCTATGTGATCCTCTGCAAAAGTGCCTAAAGGTTGAGATTTAAATGCTACTTCTTCATTTGAACTCGATGGAAAACATATCTATTGTCCTGAAGAATCTGTTTCATTTTGACTAGTATTTTTTACAATCATTTGCATAATTTTCTCCTTAGGATGATGATCCATAATGTCCGAAAGACAGCTGCTATTTGCGTTGCTAAGCTTTATGACATAAATGCTGAATTGGTTGAGGATAGGGGTTTCCTTGACGCTTTGAAGGATCTGATATCAGATAATAATCCGCATGGTTGTTGCCAATGCTGTAGCAGCCCTTGCTGAGATCCAAGAGAATAGTACTAGCCCCATATTTGAGATCAATAGTACCACCCTTACAAAGCTCCTTACCGCTCTAAATGAATGCACTGAGTAAGTCCTCTCCTTATCTCCATTTCTGTAGCTTCATTGCATTCTGTTTGATATTGAATATATTGGTCATTCATTTGACGCTTTAAGAATGTACAGAGTATTGACCTAAATATTTGTGTTTTGTGGAATGTTGATGAGTTATAAAATGTCTATGTCCTTTGTTTCTTTAAGCATTGCCATTGTATCTATCTCCAAGCTGCAGTTAAGTGTTATTTTTGTTAGAAGATTTACTCGACAGGTAAGGGGACCAAGTGTTTTTGAACGCTGGTGAAGAGATCCATAAAATGAGTAAACTGGATATTGCTAGCTCCACTTGTAGTACTGATTATGATGATCTTTACAGGTGGGGTCAAGTTTTTATATTAGATGCTCTATCGAGGTATAAAGCAGCTGATCCCCGTGAAGCTGAAATATTGTTGAGAGAGTCACGCCAAGGTTGCAACATGCAAACTGCGCTGTTGTGCTTTCAGCTGTTAAGGTAGGTGACTTTCATAGTAATATTATCCTCTGTTGCTATCTGGTTGCTAGCTAAGTTTGAATTTACACCACTACTACTCCCTTTTGCACTACTTATTTATTTTTTGGCAATTACCTCTGCAGATGATCCTTCAACAAATGGAACTTATTACCAGTACAGACGTGATTCGAAATCTTGCAAGAAGATGGCTCCACCCCTTGTTACTTTACTTTCTGCCGAACCTGAGATACAATATGTTGCACTTCGTAACATTAATCTTATTGTTCAGAAACGACCTACTATCCTTGCCCATGAAATTAAGGTAGCTTGATTTGTGCCCCATAGATCCTCAGAGCTTCAGAATAAGCTTCGTAACATTAATTATGTTGCAAATGATATGCAAATTTTATTCTTTAGGTTTTCTTCTGCAAGTATAACGACCCAATTTATGTTAAGATGGAGAAGTTGGAGATTATGATAAAACTTGCGTCTGACAGAAACATAGACCAGGTATCCTCACTAAACCATCTGTAGATCCCGATTATTGTTGGTACATATCTTCATAATTTCTGAAAAATGCTACTGTAGGTTTCTTCTGGAATTCAAAGAGTATGCAACGGAAGTAGATGTTGATTTTGTTAGAAGGGCTGTTCGTGCGATAGGCCGATGTGCTATCAAACTAGAGAGAGCAGCCGAACGTTGCATCAGTGTTTTTGCTTGAGTTGATCAAGATCAAAGTAAATTATGTTGTTCAGGAGGCCATTATTGTCATTAAAGATATCTTCAGAAGATATCCAAACACGTAAGTTGACATTTCTCTCTCACTGACGTAATGAGATGTTGAGATCTCTAAGTTATATTTTAATTTTGGTTATGATATTCAAAATAACATACAGGTATGAGTCCATAATTGCCACACTCTGTGAGAGTTTAGATACTTTGGATGAACCAGAAGCTAAGGTAATAAACTATCTTGATTTGTAAAACTTGAAGTTTTCCTTCTTCAGTTAAATCTTGAACTCAAATAACTAAATTTATACTCGTGCATCTGTTTGTATCATGTAAGGCATCTATGATATGGATCATTGGTGAATATGCTGAAAGAATTGACAATGCTGATGAGCTTCTTGAAAGTTTCCTTGAGAGTTTCCTGAGGAACCAGCACAGGTCCAGCTGCAGCTTCTAACTGCTACTGTTAAGCTATTTCTGAAGAAGCCAACTGAAGGGCCTCAACAAATGATTCAGGTCCTCCCTTTCTCATTTTCACTGCTGTTATCCATGTGCGTGTATGTGAAGGCAGAGATAATTTTACCAACATGCTTTGATGTTTCCAGGTTGTCTTGAATAACGCTACTGTGGAGACAGACAATCCTGATCTCCGAGATCGTGCATACATCTACTGGCGTCTTCTATCTACTGATCCTGAGGTGTGTGTTACAGTGATATACTCCAGAATGAATATATTCACAATCGTTCATCTATGATTTGAGCTCTCTTTCTGTTATCCTGAGATGTGTTTTGCTGAAACCATCATTTCTCTTTCATTAGGCGGCCAAGGATGTTGTGTTAGCTGAAAAGCCGGTGATTACTGACGACTCAAACCAACTCGAGCCATCACTCCTTGACGAGCTGCTTACAAACATCTCCACCTTGTCCTCTGTGTACCACAAACCGCCAGAGGCATTTGTGACCCGCTTGAAAACCACAGTTCAGAAAACAGAGGACGAGGACTTCGCTGAAGGAAGCGAAGCAGGATACTCATCTGGTAACCCGGCTGATAGTGCAGCTTCCCCTCCAGCTGCCGTGGGTAATGTCGCACACCCTGCAGGAAGACAACCAGTTCCTGCACCGGCAGCCCCCGCTCCTGTGCCCGATCTGCTAGGCGACTTGATGGGTTTGGATAATGCCGCGATTGTCCCGGTTGATGAACCCACGACTCCTTCTGGGTGAGTCATGACTTGAATAATGAAATTTAGTTAATTCCATTTGGTCTATTCTGGTCGTCTTATCAAATGTTATGAACTTGTTAGCAGTCCTCCACTGCCAGTTGTCGTGCCAGCTTCAACAGGTCAAGGTCTGCAGATAAGCGCTCAACTAACCCGAAGGGATGGACAAGTATTCTACAGCATGCTCTTCGAGAACAACACACAGGCGGTACTTGATGGTTTCATGATTCAATTCAACAAGAACACATTTGGTCTTGCAGCTGCTGGACCTCTTCAGGTAAAACCATATCTGAATCTAGTCTTATGTCAGGTCTGACAATTTTAAACCGACATCCCTTGATTGTACTGTTTTCAGATTGCGCCTTTGCAACCAGGAACATCTGCCAGGACACTGCTACCTATGGTCTTGTGCAGAATTTGTCTGCTGGGCCTCCAAGCTCGCTCTTACAAGTAGCTGTCAAAAACAATCAGCAACCTGTTTGGTACTTCAACGATAAGATTATACTTCATGCTCTTTACAGTGAAGACGGTAGAATGGAACGTGGAGCCTTCCTTGAGGTAACATAACATTGTACCAAATATCCTTAAAACCAACGTAAATCCAAATCTACCATAGATAGGCTTGTTTCATTCGGATTTAAAGATTCTGGTTTGTGTTTTTCAGACATGGAGGTCGTTACCAGACTCCAACGAAGTCCAGAGAGAATTTCCAGGGATCACCATCACGAGCGTTGAATCAGCTATTGATTTGCTGACAACATACAACATGTTCTTCATAGCAAAGCGCAAGAATGGGAACCCAAGACGTGATCTATTTATCAGCAAAGGTTCCGAGAGATGTACCATTGTTGATCGAACTCACTGCAATGGTGGGCCAACCAGGTCTCAAATGCGCGGTGAAAACTCCCACGCCTGAGATTGCGCCTCTCTTCTTCGAAGCCGTCGAGCTTCTCTTTAAGGCTTGATGATTCCGTTTGTTGTCGCAAGGTTTTATAAACCGAACATCTTCACATTCTTTGTTTCCCTTTTTTTTCTTTACTCGATTAGTGTATGTAATAAGACCTCCGTTTGTGTCACTTCCCCTATTGGACACTTTGGTTTGTGCATTGCTTTTACTCTTTGTTTCTAATTATTGTATTTGAACATGCTTTTATTTTTCGCAAGAGCTTTTATCTTCTGAGAGCATTTCCAATACATTATCCCATTAATTATTTTAAAACAGTGCAACTCTAAAATAGAATTGAGTTTTACTCTAATATATTACTCTATTTTTTACATCCAAAAAGAATATTCCTAAATGTTTTTTTTATTTAATTAATAATTGTTAGTAATACTTTAAACTGACAAACTTTAACAATTAACCCAACTGTGTTATGTTTATAAACTTTCATAAAATATATTTTATTTAAATTAAATATTTATTATTAAAAATATAAAAATCATAAAATATATAAGATAACATATTGTGTTTTAGTAATTAGCACTAGAATACTTTCCCATAAATGATCAACTAATGTATTTCATAATCAACAATGAAATTCTTAATCATTAATTTTTCTAAATATAACTAAAAAGTTTTGAAATCGAACATATTTACCTTCTGCAATATCAATATCTACGATTAGAGCTTCTCTTCCAACTTCAATTAGTCAATATCTACGATTAGAGCTTCTCTTCCAACTTCAATTAGTGAAATTTTCATCGTATGCAATTTTAAAAATTCAAAACAAAATTATGCATTAAAAGAGCATAAAGATGAAAACGAAGTTCTGTTTTCTAATTTGAATTTCATACCGGATCCAAATGTTTGTGCATATTTTATGCTCAACAAGTATAAATATTTTCAAATCAAAATGTTGACCCACAAGATAAACAACTCATCTATTCCGTTTGAACGATACTTTACTAATTTTGATAGTTTCAAAAACAATTTACCGGATTTCAATAACTTATTTATATTATATTTATTTTATATTTTTATGTTTATTTTGAATTTATTAGTTTATGCATCTTTTATGTAAAATTATCAAATATTTTTTTTGTGTAAGATTATATTTCTTTTCATGTTATTGTATTATTAAAATATTATTTAACTATAAAATAAAAACATTCAAAATTAAAAAGACTACCTTATAAATAAAAAATTTCAACTCCAAAATGGAGTAATGTTTAGGATTACTCCACATATGGAGTAACCCTAACCATTACTACATTTTGGAATTGAATAGGGAGTAGGATTGAAAAAGTTCTATTCCAAAATAGAGTTTGGAGTAAAAAATGAAGTAGGTTTGGAGATACCATTAGGAAAGTTTATAAAAAGGTTTGAATAAACACTAATTAGTCTACTGAAATAGTATGTTCTTTTCAATATTTTCCTGGATCGGTAACTGAATTCAAAAGCTTTTGGGTCATGGTTCAATTGGGTTTAACGAGATTCAACCAAGTTCAATTATAAATAAAAACAGATTATATTTAATTAAGTTTAATTATTTCTTTAGAAATTTTACACACATAATGTCGGGGTAAAAAATGGTCACGACGGAACCGATGCCTAAAAATTACTGCAGAAACCGTTATCTATCTTTTAAATAAAGAAAGAAGAAAAAACCGCTGCATCTAAACTCTTCATCGCCCTACCCATCTCGTCCTGATCAACGGAAAAACCGCGTCGCTCCCAAGTCTAATCGCACGTGGACGACTAGACACACAATGTCTAGTCGCCCATGGACGACCTTAACAAAGTTTAGTCGGCCATGGGCGACTAGACGCTCGCAATATCTGGTCGCATACGATCGTTGAGATAGTTTTGGAAAATAGTATGTTCATTTTCATTGTGGTGGTATAGATTTTAATATGTTTATTTTATTTTATGTCATCTAATTACGCTCTTGTTTGAATACATATATATATATATATATATATATATATATATATATATATATATAATTTTTGTATCGTTATTGGATTAGGGTTGAGTTTTGATTTAATTTGTAATTTCTTTTTGAAAACAATTCTAAAAATAACACTAGATCTTTTATATCAAAAATTAAAAAAAAAATCATTTGTTTATGTTATGTGTACATCTGCTTACAGATCATGTATTTATTTTACCACTAGGTTCGGTCCGCCCTACGAGCGGAATATAATTTACTTGTGATCTATTTTTATTTTTGTATGGTTTTGTGGTTTGTGTTTTAGGTTTTCATTTGTAAGAGATGTGTATGATAATATATTTTTTCTTTTATAAAGTTTAGGTGAGGAGGAATATATGTGGTATGATATATTTTGCTTGTTTACAATAGTTGTTTCTATATTAAAGAGTTATAGCATTTGATATATTGTGAGGGCTTCAAAAGATATTTAACAATATTATAATTATTATAAAAATATAAGTAGGTAGACATTTATAAATAATTTTAAATAATTTGGTGTTTTTGTCTTACGCAAATCAAAAGTTTTAGTGTCTAAGTTTTTTTTTGGAAATTATATATAAGGTGATGAGTAAAATGAGCAAAAAATAATTAAATTTTAGTTATGGTGTTTTATTGGTTGTATTGTAGACATATTTCATTTCACTTAAAACTATTATAACTCTTTTTCCAATTAGTTTCTATGTAATTTAATGGACACTCCCCCTTAAACCAAGAACCCTATATTTTCATGGCTTTTTTCTTAAATGAGTTGTTTAAAAGTTTTAGTATTTTCTAGATCAATAAACTTACAACTACATCACTAAAAGATACAAACTAAATTCTTATAAAATAGTGTATTATTAACCCAACTAATCGGGCCCATTATCTAAAGATTATTTATCTTACTTATATAAGTTTTTATTGGTTGGTATTGAGTGTACTATCTCATTAATTTAAGTTGTGGGTTAATTTGTTTGTAAGTTTTTTTTTTTGAATTTTTGCTTATACAACATCATTCTGATAGTGTTGTATGCTATTTGTGGTTGAATAAATTTTGAGGTTCTTGCCAACCATAGACTTAGCATAATTTTCAAAAAGAAACTGTCAACTTTGGTGAGGAATTTGCAGTCCAAACATCAGCCATCTTGACTATTTCGTGCTTGGTCTTTACTCTTACGCACAGGTTTGCATGTTTTGTAGGAAGAGATTCATAATGGTATATGTTTCATTCTCCGGTTTGATTTCAAAAGAGATCGGTTTTGTTGTCAAGATTTGGAGAACCCATAATAAAAATTGGTTTTTGTAAAAAGATACGAAATTTGATTTGTAATAAATTAAGTTTTTTTTCTATTCCATACACAAAGAATTAATTTTCTGAAAAAACTAAAATATTTTTTTTAAAAAAAATTAAAATACAAAATATTTAGATTTTCATTACCATGGTACTAAATTTTTTACATCATTTGTAGAACTTTTAATCCTAATTTATAGCGCAAACCATATATTTATTATGCACATTTCTGTATTTATTTTTATTAGTCAAAAATTATTGTAAAAATATTCATTTTTAATCATTTTATTTTTTTTTTATTTTTTTTATAGATTAGAAAATATTCACAACCAAAGAAATGAGAGTATAATCTCTTTTAAGATATCAATATCATGATATAAAATCTACTTTTTGACACATCAACACGTACCGTCTATTATCCTTGTTATTTTTTTTGTTATTTAATTGATTTAATTTTTTGTATATAAAATTTGATTTCTAATAATAAAACATGAGCATGTGTGAGTCATTAGCGGTGTAATATTTCTAACTAGATTGGCTGAAGATGCATTTATGAGAACAATAAAGTTACCTTATGACACTTAGTAATGCATTTCTATATTTATCTCTACAATAATATTTAGAGACATATATGTTTCAAACCACTTTTATTTGTCTTGTAAAATACTTATTGTTATTATTTTCTATAAATATATTTTTTTATTCGTACGTTATGATAGAAAATGTTATTTTACATACAAAATTTGAGCAAACTTAAATTTTATTGTAGATTTTTAAATAGTAAAATACATTATAAATTGTTATATGTTTACCAATTGATGATTATTTCTGTAAGATAATTAGAGATTTTTTAATTCAAAAAAGTAAGTAAGGAATTAAAAATTATTTATTGAGAAAAACTATTTAAAATATAATAGTAGAGAGTAATGATTGCTAGGAAATCATCTGAAGAACCTGGCATGTGTTACTTCACCAAGTTTAAATGTGAGAGCGACGATTGAAATGCCTAGTAATTAATGTATTTTTACCTTGGATGATGTTGTACATGAAAGGTATTGGGCAAAGAATGTTGTGGATATATAGTGGAGATTAAGTCTTTTTAGTGTCCTACTGTCATAGAGCACAATAGAACACTTATACAGAGACGTCCCAATATGATTAAGATTCAAAAGAGAAATAAGCATAGAGAACATATGATTTGCTCTACATATGCAAGAACATATCATTAACAGGTGATAAATAATGTTTCACATAATTCAATTGATGTCTTGTGAGTCATATGTAACCAGAGTTTGTCAACTACCAACACTAATGATCAATTCAACTTCTATTAAAAAGTGGGCCAGATTCATATACGCATATTCTCGTGATCTATATATAAAGTATTATTTTTCTTTGTCTCCCAAACGCATTCTTGGCGTGTAAATTATACAACATCTATCTATTGATTAAAGTGATCACGTGACTCTCTTTTTCTATCTGAACTTTTCTTAGATGAATTAAATTTTTAGTTTTTGCTCAAATCTTGGTCACCCACCTACCGTTTATGTTTTTGTTTTTGTTGCACGATCTAGTTTCATATCTTCTTCCTCCTCTAGATCAGATTAGTTTTACTTTTGACCTCTGACTATGTTTGGATGCAGCTTTGACTTGTTTCGTTTCGTCTTGCTTTTTCCGTTATATTACTCTCTTTTGTCTAATCTTTTGCATGTTCAAAGATCTTTCTTTCACATAGGAAGCTGTCAAATCATGGATTATCGACGAATCCTCCTTTATCATCGTATACTTTATTATTCAAACATGTGAGAATAAATCCTACCTATTACGATATGGAGTTCAGCCGGCTTTGACTGAAGTGGAGTACGAAAATTCGGATGTCTTTATGTATTATGAGAGGTTTCAGAAAAGTACTGTTGTTTAAGTCAGTTGTGGGCTTTGTTTCTCTGGTGAATCAAGTTTAAAGTTCGTCGACTTCTCCCAACAACCATATGCAAAGACATTATCACCAACAATCAAAGGCTATATGTAATAAAAGTAGGATTTTTTCACTAGGGATGGAAAATGAGAGACAATGGTGGAAAACGTCTCTAGCCTCAATGTTAAAGTAGAGACAATGAGGTGTGTTAATCATTAGACATAATTACCTTTTGAGCTTTCGTTTGTATTTTTCAAAACTCATATGGGCATTAAAGGAATAAGTGGAAAAAATGTTCGCATAAAAAAATTAAACATCGCTTTAAAATATGGGACACATGTCAACATGAGGTTAATAGAATTGATGAGGTATGTGGCACTCTCAGAACGGAGTAAACAATACTTATATATATATACTAGAGGTTTACCCCGCACAATTTTTACTTTTTAATTGTTTAAATTGATATTTATTTTTAGTTTAAAATTTTAATTATACAATTTTGTGAATCATAATTTCTGTGAGATTTTTGGTTATATAGGATATAAGAATATTGAGAACGAAATTGTTACATTTAACTGAATTACATAATGTCATAACTATAGTTTAATAAGATATTTTTTTTTTTGTGTAAGAGATGTATTTTTTTGTTATATTTGACGTCATCCACTGTTATATTAATATTATGTCTTTTTCGGTTTGTTGTGTATTGTGTCACTCGCCCATATATTTTATAATTATTTACATGAATTTCTATTATTGCATTGAGATTATGCTAGTTTTAACATGCATCATTTGTTTGTTTTTAATTTAAATAATTAATTGGACACAACCATCTTATATTGATTAAATTATGAAAATTAAAATTTCACATTTTTACAATATTAGTAGGTGGTGTATTTTTTTTTTGATGATGTTGTGGTGCCTCACATTGTTACGATGTCATGCAATTATTACTTTTGTATTCATATATATTTTTAAATAACATGATATTCTAGTTACTCTAACCGCATGAAGCGACTTTTAATACGTTTTGAGCATTTGTCCGCTTTAGTTTTATTTTCCCTGCAAGCGTGTCCAAGTATATTTTACTGATCTTGAACTCTTTTTTTTTCATAACATCATCTTAATCTATAAGTAAATGTCATTGTGTTATTAACATTTCGTTGTTATGTGGAAATGTTGTAGTCGTATATTCGTGTTTTTTTTTGAAAAATTAATTATATTCATCGAACGTAATAAGCTTCCAAACTGCCGTTTGAGAGATATATTGTCAATGGGTTGTTATATATATGAAAAAATTCTAATGGATAGACTGTTAACGATATGTATGTTGATAGACATGACAGTCTTGTGCAACATCTTTTAAAATTAGTGTTAGATTCGATAATGCTACAAACAATTATTTAAGAAAATAGTGTTATGCATGAAATGATGTCTACTTAATTTTTTTTAAGGTGCCTTTCAAAATGAAAGAAATATTGTTGTGATGTATTTTTTTTTTCTTTATTCGTGTTTGCCAATGCTTTAATGATGATAATAGATATGCTATTTTTATTATTTCATTTATTAGATATTGTTACTTTTTAAAAAAATGTTTTGATTATGTATTAGATGTTCGATGGTCAAAAAAATCAAACCATAGTGCAAATAGACATTTTAGTTTTTTATTTTTTTTATTTTCTTTGTTAATTTTGAAATCTATTTTTTTAGATTCACTAAATTATTATATATTTGTAAAAACTATAGGTGTTAATATTTTGACGGGTTAAAAATAAAATATTGATTAAAATAGATTTATGGATTATATATGTTTGCTAATTGATTTAGTTTAAATTTTAAAAAGATGAAAATTTAGAAAAATAATTAAATTTTAAAAAATAGAATTATGTTTAAAATTTTATGGGTGAAAAATAAAATATTGATGAATATAGATTTATAGGTTATTTTACATTTTGTAATTGATTTGGTTTAAATGCTAAATAAATGACAACTTTAAGACAATTAGTTAAAATTGAAAAAAATTATGCTTATGTGTCCAGTTTTTAGATAACTTCTTGTTGATATGGTTTAAGGAGAAGAGAATTTGTTCTCCTTTATTTATATATAGATATTATATTTTTTTGTAAATATACTTGTTTTGATATTTCAATTTTTATTTTCTTTGGACTTTGACCGTAAGTATAAGGAAATTTCTTAAAACTCTGGTAGATCGAGCTCAATTTGTCTCTTTTGTCTATTTTCTTGGTGGAGTTTTTGGTTTTTTTTTCCATAAATTCAGTTAAGCTTGTTGTTTTATATGATGCAAAAGTAGCCGTTTCATATAGCAAAAAATACTTTAAGTTAAGTAAGCCGTATTTTTTTAAAAATTCATTACTATTTAGAAACATACGTGTTTATTTTAACTTTATATGTGTCATTATATTTACACACCAAATAATGATGTTATCCAAATAACTAATTAAGATTTTCAAGATAGATAATATCAATTAACTTTCAGAATAAATTCGCATTGATTTTATGCATATAAAATTTTCATCAACATATAACTTATTTAGTATATATTAATAATTTACTATATTTTATTTTTAAATATAAAAATTACTCTTCTATATCAGGTATTTTGTTTTTATTTAAAATAAATTAATTTTATATAATGTTAAACTATTATTTCACTTAAATTTTGGACTCATATTTTTTTTGAAAATAAAATTTTAAATCTATTATAAATATATTAGTATAACTTAAGCATGAAAACCTTTTCTCCGACATGAGTTTCGATAATAATTTTTGATTCTATAATCCTTGTTCATAAGGGTGTTACTGCTAATCGTGTATCATAAAGAACCTCGGTTTTCTAGTTAAAGTTCTGTAACATCATCACTGGGCTCCAGCTTTTACGCATGATCTGTGGTTTAGTAACCCGAAAAATTGAAGTGATTGAGGTACTTTTGTGTAGTTTGATGTCCATGCTCATAGTTCTGAAACCTTATTCTGTTTTATATACTTTGTGAGGCATTGATTTAACCTCCTAAGTTTAGACTATTCTCCTATCAAATGAATCGTCATATATTTTACACAGGTAAGAAAGTTTGGATGAAGACAATATTAGTATAAATCTACAAAGTTTGACCAATCTTAAAAAAGCTAACTTCTCATCAGCTCAATATAAACTAAAACTACATTCACTATAGTCTTTGTTATGTTTTACAACATAGTTTCAAGTAGTAAACTTTTATATGAATTTGTGAGAAACATATGAGCAGAGAAATTGAAGGAGTGGTATTCTTCACGCTAAGAGATCGTAAGTACCCAACGGGACTAAGGACAAACAGAACAACATAAGTTGGTTATTGTAAACATACATACATACATTCACTTCTAACTTGTGCATAGATCTTGCATAACCATTGAGTGTTGGAAAGGAGAAGAACAAAAGTTTAGACAATCATAATGAAATCAATTGTACTCATCGATGAGGAGCATGTCAAGACTCATGAGTTCACCGCCTTTCTTCACATTTATGGCCTCCCAAAACCTCAAAAAACGAACCTACGCAGTGTTGGAGCAGCGCCCAACTTTCAAATCGGCAAGGAAGATGTAGGAATTCACCATTGTAGTAATCAATAAGTTGAACAGACTATTCTTCTAGATCTCGTTGAAGCTGTGATGTTCATGTTTGGAAGAGGGGATATTTATACTCGCAGCTCTACTCGGTGACTTTGGAGATGTGATGAGGTGGTTTCAATGTTTCATAATGGGTTGATCACGTATAAGATGAGAGTAAAGTAGGGGTCAATGAGACGTTGAGACGTTAAGAAGAATTGATTATCGTTTCCAACCTCCAAAACCTTCGACGGCTGTTTAGGAAGTTCAAACGAAAGATGACGAAGAAACCTATTCTATGAAAGGGCCTCCAATGTTTCGAAAGCCGAAAACGCAATTAAAAATTATAAAAGCCCATGAAACATATTTTATCAAAGGACAACAAATGTTTCTAAAGCCCAAAATGATCTATGAGAAAGAATTTTGAGAATAGCTTTTTTAATAATTTGACACGTGGCGATTTTTGACCATAAAAAATACAAAAGCATACTTTATTATATAAGAAGATTGTAGATATCGGTTCGATTCAGTTTTTACCTAAAACCTATTGGTTATCCGATTGAACCAATCTAAATCGAGCTAAAAATTGAAATCGAATTAGCTATGAGATATTAAACAGTTTTGAAATTACATAACCGAACTGATTCAAAATCGATAGGAATCGACTCAAACTGAACCGAACTAACTACTGGCATAATACAAACCGGTAAAACCGGAATCATTCAGTTTTTATCCGAACCGGACCGAAAACCCTAATGCCCAACCCTAGGTTCTTGTTTAAGAGCTTGCATGTCTTCTAAATTGATCTCATAGTTTGTAACTTTGTATCTTTTGTCTTGTCACTTCTGTAACAACAATGGTGGAGTTAAACCCATGAGCAGGATTACTTAAAAACGTATTCCATCTAGACTTCTGCAGCTCGATTCCCCAGGTAAAGACTGAATCCAAATCCAATTAGAGAACAATCCGGATAATCAGAAATCAAGAAACGCAAAAGATCTGTGTTTTCTTTTTGACCCATCTGCAGAAATGCTCAATAAATATATCTATTGTGTTTATTTGTTTAGATTAATTGAAAAGGAGAAACCTTTCTTGATTAGAGGATGCAAACTGGGAACTTGAGGTCAAGGGTTTAATGGCAGGATGGTCAAGTTTCAATAGTACTTCATGTTCATACATTGATGTTGAGGTTGAAGTATCTGATGAATGTGAGGAGAGGTTGAAGAGATTGTTTGATCAAGCTTTGTTGATCTTTCTTGAGGAAGAGGGTAATAACAGGCCTCTCCCTGCAGTTATTGGTGAAGGCAAAACAGTTGATTTGTTTAAGCTGTTTGTGTTGGTGTGGGAGAGAGAAGGGTTTGATTCTGTGTCTAGGAAAGGGTTGTGGGACTCGGTGGCTGAGAGATTAGGGTTAGACGGCTCAGTATCTCCATCTTTGAGGTTGGTTTACTCCAAGTACTTGGACCGGATGGAGAAATGGGCGGTGGAGAAGACGAGGATTGTGAACTGGGATGATGCGGATAGTAAGAAGAAAGGGTGTTATGGGGGTATGTTGCATGAGCTAGGGGATGGATTCAAGGGTTTGTTGGAAAATGGAAAGTGCACAAAACGTAACAGAGCTGTGGCTTTTGGGTGTAGGCATGTTGAGGAGTCTGGTTCTGAGTTCCATAGGCCTAATAAGAGATCTAAAGAGTGTGATCTTGATGATGATGATGATGAAAAAGAAGTAGGAACGTCTCGTGCTGTTCTTAGTGATGATTCTGAGGAAGAAGGTTTGGATTTGTACTTGGAAAAGCAAGGAACTTTACAAGGAATGTTAGAGTGGCTTACTTCTGTTGCAACATGTCCTCATGATCCTTCCATTGGAGTAATACCACACTGCTCAAAGTGGAAGGAGTATACCGGAAATGAGAGTTGGATCCAAGTGACTAGAGCAAAGAAAGCTTTACTTGTTCAAAGAGACAATGCTGAAGTCAGATATCAAAACTCTCCATTTCTGGTACTGTCCTCAGTGCTTTCTATGTATGCTTTATTCTTATTACTGTGACATAGCTTAGCTCATGGTAAGCTCTTGCAGGGTAACCAATCTATGCATCCTTCTATGTACGAAGACGATCGTAGGTCGACAGGGAGGTTAAGATACAGCATAAGGCGTTCAAATCTATCTAAACCACAATGCAATAGAAGTCCAGTCTCCTCTAACTAAGTCAGGATCTAGCCATTCAAGAGAGTTGATCTCTGTTTGTGAATCCACAACAGATCTTGTTGCAGGAACATCTGGAGCCACGGACTTGCAAGTGTACTCAAATGCAGCCACAGAGCCAAACAAACCAGAGATCCCGAGAAGGTATGTGGCTGTAGGACGTCATTACCAAGCCCGAGTCGATGAATGGACAGGAGGATCTGGTTTAGATAGTGATACTAAGTGGTTAGGAACACGCATATGGCCATTGGAAAACAAAGAAGTTTCGGATCGTTCACTTGGAAAAGGAAGGCCAGATTGTTGCAGCTGTGATATCCACACCTCTGGTTCTGTTGAATGCATTAGATTCCACATTGCAGAGAAGAGAATGGAGCTAAAACGTGATCTCGGCGAAGTCTTTTTCCATTGGAGATTCAACCAAATGGGAGAAGAAGTGTCTCTAAGATGGACAGAGAGAGAGGAAAAGATGTTCAAGAAACTGATGATTTCGGATTCTCTGAGCTTTTGGGAGAACGCTGCAAAGTCTTTTAGGGGGAAGAAGAGAGAGCAGCTTGTGAGTTACTACTTCAATGTCTTTTTGATTAACCGTAGAAGGTATCAGAACCGTGTGACTCCGAGAAATGTAGACAGTGATGATGAAGAGGCTTTTGGTTGTGTCGGTAACAGTTTTGGTCGTGATGCTGTTACTTTAATTGGTTCAGATATTATGATATGTTCTCAGAACAGTCAGTGTAATGACTTTGACTGAAGAAGCATAAGATGTTTGGAACATAACTAAAAAAAAAGTTTTATGTTTTGTGACTTTTGTCTAATGATAAGTCTTTGTGATACAAGTGTAGGAGTTTGTAGCCTTTTGTGACTTTTAAATCCAAAGACTGGCGAATGGTGTGACTTTTGGAACAAAATCGACTTCCAAGAGTTTTTTTTCCTGGATACATTTATTTATTTTAGCTTTTCTAAATTCATTTTTTTTATATTTCCAAAGAGTTACATACATTCTCATTCAATTTATCACTCATATTCCAAAATATTACTCCATTGGTCATTTAAAATTTTATTTATCATAAATTTTATTTTATATGCATTTAAATGTATATCCATTGTATTAACTGTAGACAAAACAAAAAATTCAATAATATACTTATGTATTAGGAATTTGATTATAGTTCCTCATTATTCGTGTCAATACCAGAATGTTTGATTTGTACTATGTGGTCTTGAGACTCCTAACACAATCCATAGAAATTTCCACTCTGCTCGTAGAGATATTTGGGAGGATAAATGTTCATTCACCTAATTTAATCATCTAAAAAGATTAATTAGTTAAAATTGTGGTTATGGTCTACATGATTTACTAATAAGTGGTCATACATAGTAGTATTTGATAAAAAGAATAATATCACAACTTAACAAAAATATTCATTCAAAGTTGTATTTTACATTAGTAGAAGTAATCAAATCTGGTTATCATGAAAACCCAAATAACCATAACCATATGAAAACCCAAATATGGTTGGTGACTATTTGGGTTTTGATGTCAACCATATATATAAAAATCTTTTTGTCGACATAGCAACCTTTTCCATCTCTGTTTATAGAAATTGCGACAATTCCACTCGTAGTATTTTTTTTTCACTCGTAGTATTTCTACCATTAATGCAAAAAGGTTTTAGAGAAAAGAGAAAATGAAATTTTATAAAACTTAGGTTGTTAATAACTTCCATTTACTAACTACGGAAAATAGTTTATATCAACACAAACTTTACGTGTTGTGCCTTTTCCTTCACGAACTTTATAATAGTACGTATTTATCATGAAATTTAAAAAAATTCAAAATTTTATATGAACTTTCAAAATCGTGCCTACATATATGTTGACCGTCAATGATGTTAGTCAACCGTTAACTTATCAAAACGACGTCGTTTTGGATAATCCAAAAAATTAAAAATTTGCACTTAGTGGGAATTGAACTCTGGCACAAAAATATAACACCGAACATCTTAACCACTAGACTAAGGTAACATTCTTGTAAATATTTGTAAACATTAAATGATAAATATGTTTTGTTGTTATCAAATAAATCTTCTTTTTTATTTTTTTAGTTTTTTGAAATAAATATATAATTATTTATATTTTAAATAAATTTTATGAATATTTTTATAAATTTAAATTAATTACTATTTCTGTAAATTTTATTTTATGTTATTAAAATAAATATATTGTAAAATTTTAAATTTTTGCTTTTATGTCTATAGAGCTAAGTTTATAAGTTAAATTTGAATTTACATATTTCAATTTTTAATAATTTTAAAATATATCTAAATTACTTGTTTGACTTTATATATTGTAATATTACAATTTTAATAATATTGTATTACATTTTAATTTGGTTTTATATGTTTATTTTTAATAATACTAAAAAATTACTATTCAAATCAATAGTAATTAATTTAAATTTATAAAATAAGGATTCATAAAATTTATTAAATATTTAAACAATAATAATTTTATTTTATAAAACTAAAATAATAAAACTTGATAAAATTTATTTGATAAACTTCTACAAGAGTGTTACTTTAGTCTACTGGTTAAGATGTTTAGTTTTATGTTTTTGTGCCAGAGTTCGAGTCCTGTAAGGAGCAAATTTTTAGTTTTTGAATTATCCAAAACGACGTCGTTTTGATAAATTAACGATTTGACTAACATCATTTACGGTCAACATATATGTAGGCACGATTTTGAAAGTTCATATGAGTTTTTTATTTTTTTTATGTTCATGATGAAATACGCACTATTATATAGTTCGTGAAGGAAAAGACACGATGGATAAAGTTCGTGTTGAAATAGACCCTTTTTTCTTACTAACTAAGTCCCAAGTTGTTGTTGACCAAACATTAGTGTGCTCGGCATCATCTCCGGACACAAAGTACATGTCACTCTTGGCACCACCACCTTAGTCTTTACATCTAATAGCATCTCTGTTGTAATCCATAGCTTGAATTGGTGACCACAATTTAGGAAAAAAAAGATGTTGAATTTGTTATTCCTTGTAATTCATACCAATTAAGTTGATTTTTTTGTCAAATATTAGTATATGTACGTAGGAATTCATAAACAAATATCTCCTCCTTAAATCTTGATGAAGAACAAGTGGAAAATGAAATTTTCCTCTTTATTCAATTTTGTTTTTTTCAATTCAGTTTATTAAAATGAAATTTTGTTTAACTTTTTTTCATCCATTTCATTTTTTTTCCACAGTCACCAATTGAAGCCTATATCATGTCCGACTTGGCTCTTATTTTTGTCCATACAAATTTTAATGTAGTTAGATAAATGCGAAAATTTAGAACAGTTGTTAATATTTTTCTTAAATTGCTGACTTTTTTTTTTTTTTGTGATTTTTTCCTTATGTTTTCTTTTAATTAAGATTATTTCGCTTAAACATGACAAATTTTTTTATAGGTCTAATTAGTTAATTAAACTATGAAATAGTCCTTGGTGATAAAAGATATCTTTCTACTATTCCTTCAATATGAATTTACATTTTAATTTTTATTATGTAATGGATATATTATTATTGTAAAAGAAAACACGCTTTACCATTTAATAATAATAATATATATGGATAGTTTTCCATATATGTTTGCTAAAATAAAAGAGAGAATATATTACCATTCAAATCAAAATCAAAGAGTTGATTAAATATGTCACAAAGCGATAAAAACATACAGAAACATATAATGTGTGTTTTAAAATGTTGTTTAGCTTTAACATAATACCATGGTTTTGGAAACCGGATCGGATCGGCCGGTCGAACCGGTCCGACCGTGATTCGCTAAAGAAGCCGAGTCCGGTTTGATTTAAACTCGGTTTTAAGAAAACCCGATAAAACCGGTAAAACCAATGACTCATGTAAACTTTAAAACCGGTTCTAAAAAATTAACATATAAATAATGTATTTTAAATTGTTATTAAAACTTAATATTTTATATATTATTCTTATTTTCACATATTCATAAAATCTGAGACTTTAGTTGTATAAATAAATAAATACGGTAATTTAAAAAATCAATCGTTTGGTTTTATCAATTTCAGTTTTACATTGTATACACTTGTTTGTTGTATATAAAATTAGAGTTACGATTATTGTTTATTTTTCTAGTTAATAAAAAGAATAGAAAATATATTATATGTAGAATTATTTTTTAGACCTATATAATATAAATATATGATTATATATTAATTTTTTAAAAAATAGAAAAATCGGTTCGACCGGTTGAACCGGTCCAACCAATCAACCAGTAGATATAACGAGTCGGTGTCCGGTCCGGTTTTTCAAAAAGTTGCATAATACTCTGTTCCATTATAGTATAAGATATTTTGAGTAAAAGCACAAAAATTAAAAAATATAATATCATTAATGATACAAATTTGATATTAATTAACCAATCATATATTCCATATGTTTCAAATTAATATATGTTTTAGAATTTTCACATTAATTAAGAAACATATAATGTTTAAGGTTCCAATGTATTATTTTTTGTAGTTAACTATTCCCTATAATTTTTAACCAATAAAATTTTAATAAACACTTTGAAATTTGCAATTTACCATTAATTAAGGGATTGAAAATCTAAAAAATGTATCTTTTTTAAACAAATTATTTTTCTAAAACATACATTAATTTGAAACAGAGGGAGTATAATGCAGTAAAATGTTATTGTTCAATCAATTTTCAATAAAATTTAAATTTTCTTACGAGTAACACAATAACTTACATTTTAGAATTCAAATCTTTTAAAATATTTTATATTATAGAATGGAGAGAGTAATATTTTAATATTTATAAATTTATCCCCACATGTGACATCAGCACAATTGTTTAATACAACATTATAATTTAGTAAAAATACATTGTTTAAATTAAGTTCGAGCAGTGACTTCTCTAAGTTTTGTGTGGCCAAAAATACATTTAAGAATATGTGTTTTTTTTATATAAATTAAAGATGATAAATGTAACACTAAAAATCATATTTATTAAATAATGACGACCAAGTTTTTTATTAAATAATGACGACCAGTTTTTTTAAATTTGCCGGTAAAGAGAACATCGCACAAGGATATGTCGATCCAAGTGCTTCTTCATATGCCTTTTAAAAGGATGGTTCTGAGTTCCAGAAACCACACTTAAAGTCTTAAAAACAATGTACAAAATCCTAAAACATTAATAGTATATTCACGGGTGTACTATCAGTCAATAAAATTAACCCGTTTCCTTAAATATGCATTAATAACTCACACAGAAAACAACAACAAAAAACCTTATAAAACAGCAAATGGTTATTCCTCAAATCTCTATAGTCAAGATAAAGTGTGCTTATGTATTTGGAGATGAAAAAGCTTCTCAAAATTATGATCTTCTTAATCGTTTATTTGACGTGCTCAAAGGCTATGGTACCTTATCGTGGTTGCGACGTGATCGGGCTAGTTCCTGGAGCTGGATTGGGAAAGTACGAGACAGAGTCCAAAGAGAAAATTTATCCGGGTCGTAAGTTAGTTTCTGGTCCGAGTCGTAGTTCTTGCGGCCACTAAATGTTGGGATGGTAACTAGTAAGATTAATAATGATAATAAGATCTTGATCATGCCAACTGTATTATCTTGGTTATGCCTATGTTCATTTTAAGGGTTATGAGTATTGTAATGAGTTTTTTACCTAATTAAATAAATGGCTTGCGATTGCAATATATATCTTTTGTTTTCAATATTTGTTCATGAAAATATTGAATCTTTAAGTATTTGAGAAAAAAATTGAAAGGTTGTCACTGTTTTTTATCATCCTTAATATTCATTCAGTTTGGAGTTATTTTTTACAGGTATTCAAGATAAATGCTCATTTTCATTATCCGACTATTCATGTGACATATTTATCTGCTCTTGAATTATAATTTAACTTGGGTTAGAGTAAAAGAACATTACAACTTCAACATACAGAATAGATCCACAAATTATGTACACTGAATATATGTATCTAATTCAACTTTGTCAACCTCCAGAATGTTCACAAATTGTATAATGTTTATACGTGTATTGTATTAATTAGTTTATAAGACGACTCAAAAGATATCTCATATAGGGATAACACTACTATATATTATTTGTGAACTTTCTATTTATTTGCACATGAAGATCGAAAAAGCCTTGTGTAGTCTTTCTCAAGAATTCAAGCTTGGTCTAAGAAGACTAAAGATCTGACTAGAAGTTTAATAGAAGGGCCGCGCCAACGCAGACCCACACAGCGAAAGAATGATGGAGACTCCCATTTGGGAGAAATCTTAGGCTAAAGTGCCTTTCCCAAAATGCAATGAAAGTCCTTTCGATATTTTTATTTTTTCCAGTGTCTAAAAACACAATCTTCACCGATGATCTATGTTTGTAATCATTAGGTTTGGAACTTATTATTCGGAATCCGAAATTTACTCTGGATCCGTCCGGGATCCGAGATTTACTTCAGATCCCGTCTGGGATCCGAGATTTACTCCGGATCCGTCTGGGATCTGAGATTCACTTCAGATATGTTCTGTTAATAAGATATTTGAGGTGTCTAAATTAGAATCCGGATAGTAAAATCTCAGATCCGGATATCCAGGTCAAGATCCATTTTTTTAAATATATTAAATTTTTAATTTTATTAATAATTATATTTGATATATTAATATTTTCTACATCAAATAACCTTGTACATAGGTATTACATTATATATATATATATATATATATGTATATATATATAATTTATGTATCACTTTTTGAATTTTTGTATTTTTAAAATATTTTGGTATTTTTTAATATTTTACGGATTTGGATTTGAATCCGGATAATCACGGATATCACAATATCCAGATGGATATCTGAAACCCGAATATTCAAAAGCCATAAATCTGGATTCGAATACGAAAATCATAGATTCAACCAATCCAAATTTGAATACAAGGCACAAGTAAAGTAGTTTTGGCTTCTAGTAGTGAGCATCAACATGATGGCTGGCAACATTGGACTATCTGCATAATTTTCCTGAACGCATAAAAGTGCTACATGAATGCATCTAATAGCCTCGTCAACATAAATTAATATCCGGTGGCTTAATCATGCACGCTTGTAATTTGAAAGATCACATGCTCTCATAAGTGTGGTCAAATTGTCAAGAGAATCATCAATGTGGTAAAAGCTACTATTCATTTTCCCACGCATTCTCCAAAAGCATGAGTTCAATGCTATAGACATCATATTTCATTGACAAATGACCACGCATTGCATATTTTGGAAAACTTGTGGGAAACATAAAGTTTTGAAATTGAACCATTAGGGAGTCTTTAAGAAAAAACTTTCTTAAGCCTCAAGGCAACAGAAACGATTATGCCGACATTCTAGATAAAGAGATTAGCTTATTGCATCCACACTAGTTTATACTATCTCTATTTTAAAATGTTATATATTTTAGAATTTTCACACATATTAAATTTTAATATTAATTAAACAATTTAACTGAACCAATATCATGAACAAGAGAAATTTCCAAGAAAAAATTAAATTTATATATTAAGAATTACTTAAACAATCTTCCTGTTTAGTCCGATTTACTCAACGTCACACATGAGAAGTGGACTAATTCTTAATCTACCCAAACCCTCAGTGGTTGCAAAACTCTCATCAAATGCCCAAAACCCACGCAGTCTAAAACAACCTCTAGATCTCGTGATATCTCTCTCTGAAAACCCCTAGTTGAAATGCCTAATCCCCTATATATACTCAACTCTGTATATCTTGTGATAAGCAAGAATTTAAACAATCTTCTTAGATCTGGTTAATCCGATTTACTCAACGTCACATATGACAAGAGACGAACTAATTCTTAATCTACCCAAACCCTCAGTGGTTGTGAAACTCTCACCAAATGCCAAAACCCACGCAGTCTAGAACAACCTCTAGATCTCGTGATATCTCTCTCTGAAAACCCCTAGTGGAAATGCCTAATTCCCTATATATACTCAACTCTGTATATCTTGTGATAAACAAAAATCTTCCCAAAATCTCATTGTTTGCCTCCTGGCAAATCCTCCTAGATTCTTGGATCCCTTATCTTCAACTAACGGCTTCCTCTTAGTATATCCAACCTGTATAACTCACATCTCTCGTGCATGACACATAGGAATCAACGATGACTTCCACTCAGTGACTCCACACGTGTAACCCAAGTCGCTACTTGTGTAACACACTGAAGCAAACACTCAAAACTTTGAGCTTTTATTCTCACCCTTTTTATCTAATGTGACAACTCAAACACATGTTTAAAGAACTTATCCAAATATACAAAACAAGAGTATTCAAGGCATTTATAGATAAAATCACTTCATAACACATAAGTTCAAAAGACCCCTTGAATAGTCATAGGAAGAAAATACACAGTGCATCGAATCCAGAAAACAAGAGCAACTAGAAAAAACAGATTAAAGATCTTAAAAACGCTACTACTCATCATCATCGCTGTCAACAACGTGCATTGGTACCTCTCCACCGTACTCTCCCCCTGCTTGAGTGCATAGTTAGATAAAAAATACACTTTGATAAATGAGTCATAGAAAATAAGAGAGAACTAGAGAACTTAGTTCGACTCCTGAGTTAGATGGTGCGTAGCAAGTCAATGACTTTTGCTGATCATCACCAAGATTTGGTGGTTGTTCAACTCCACCAGTTCCTCTGCCAGCCTTGTGATCTTTGATTAGGGCAGTAGGTTGTCCTGTGACTTCTTTATCCCCTTCACGTCTGGGAACAATGCGCTGAGAGTTGAGAAGTTGTTGGATGAGAGTCGGAAACCCTATACTTCGTTGGGAATCATCCGCAGTGTTGGTCATTGCCAAGAGTTATTCATACACGATGATTCCAAAGTCAGCCATTTTCTTATGATGAAGTGAGTAGAGATACTTAAAACGATTGGGATTCATGCTTGTGTGATTCATGGTTGACATCCAATTTGAGCAGCACAATTTGTATATAAGACTTCAGTCGTGGCTGTGAGAAACTTTGAGCTCATGCCTTCCCATCTCTGATGATGCCCGTTAGTGAGGAAAGACAGAACTGAATCCAGGTTATCCGAGTACATGTCATAGTTACAATCTACAGGAGGAAGCTCATACAACAGGTCTATAATACTTGGGGAGACCTCATACATGTCACCACAGACATACACAACTACTCCTTCATCAATGTCTGTAGCATCTCCAAGATTCTCCAGGAATTCCCAGATCAAATTTGGCACAAAAGGATCCACATCTATGACAGTGTCGATCATCTCCGCATTGAGAACTACCTTATTTACATCCTGAAGATTTGCAACGTCTAGTGGTAGATACTTCTGAAGAATAAGTTGCTTGTTCTTGAACTTGAGATACCTGTCGTAGGCCGCCTCAGTGAAGGATTTAGAAATGTAAGGTGAAGATGGAGGTTGATACATCTCGGGTTGCGATCGCACAGTCTCAGCAAAACTCAACCGGTGAGCTTCTTATCTTGGTCCTTTTGGTTGAAAGGTGTGAGCTTCGTCGGTTGATTGATTATAGACAGTAGGATCTCCTCGACTCGAACCGCCAGTCTCAAAACGAGATCTTTTCTTAGCACTGCGTGAATCATGATTGGAAGAGTCAGAGACGTGATCGTGTGAAGATGACTAGCTGAATTTTCTCGATCTCGTTCGTTGATGCATGTCGCCGTGAGAGAGATCAAGAACACCGAAAACCCTAATATTTTTTTTCATTTGCAACAAGATTATTAGTAACAAAAGAATACAGGCCCAAGCCCAACATAAGTTAACTAATGTGATTATGAGGCCCTTCCACATCATGAGAACCCATAAACCAACACTCAAAGCGAGACACATTTGTGACAAGATGATGAGTAAAATCTGTCAACAAGGTTCGTCTGAACGGAGTTCAAGTTAGATTAGAGAGGTAAATTATCCACAGATCAGTTATCCATATACATCTTAGAAAGAAAGGAAGAGAACTTGAATATACTTACCCCACATCACACAAAGGACCCATTTAGTGAAATTAGTGAATCACCTCCAATCTGTAGCTATTTCTCAGCTGAGTAGCTGTTACTAATCAGTTTACCATAGGAAAGTCACACACTGTCCCATAGGTTTAACACAATCACAGCTTTTCTGAAATACTTATAAGACACTTTTAGTGTTCACTTCTACTACTTCAGTGAATCTTTTATACCATCTAATTCCATTGCATTGTCTACCAGAAACCCAAAGAAAGTTTCTGCCCAATCAAAACAATGATTGACACCAGATTCAAAGTGGGGTGACACCCTGATCCAGGACGAGTGTTTATCATACTAGGCCCCCTTTTTGTATCAGAAACATAATTTGTTTATGCCCAATCAAAACAGTGATCAACACCAGATTAAAAATGGGGTGACACCCTGATCTAGGACAAATGTTTATCACACTGGGCTTTTTAACTTGGAAAAAGTTCATGTGTTACACACAGAGGATTGTGTGTTACACTTAACAAGATTTGTGTTTCTTTATCCAATTCAGACAATGATCAAGACTCAGATCAAAAATGTGGTAGCATCCTGACCTAGATGAGTGTCTTTCTTAATAGGATTGTGTGATTGTGAAAACCCAGTTCCAGTTTGGGACTCTACACTAAGTAAATTGTTGAATCAAAATGATTGATTAGTGACTTTACATGTGATTTTTCTACCTAGACTCACCTTGCCTTCAAGACATTTGTAACTCATGATTGAAGATCAACAATTCCCAACGCTTTTCGGAGACTCAAAAGCAGTTAAAATCTAAGGGACTAGTGAAAATATCAGCAAGTTGGTTTTCAGACGAGACATGTTCAATGACAACGAGTTTTAACTCAATCAACTCCCTCACAAAGTGGTGTCTAAGATCAACATGTTTTGTACGAGAGTGTTGGACATGGTTCTTAGATAAGTTTATAGCACTCATATTATCGCAATGGACTACCATAGGATCAAAATTGATATTGTAATCCACAAGCATCTATCTCATCCAGAGTAGTTGTGTACAACAGCCCCCCAGGGCAATGTACTCAGCTTTGGCTGTGGACAGAGATACACCGTTTTATTTCTTAATGTGCCATGACACCATGTTTTTTTCGAGAAAGAAGCATCCTCCAGAAGTGCTTCTTTGATCATCTACACACCCAGCCCAATTGGCATTGCAAAAACTTGCAAGGTTGACATTAGTTGCAAAAGAATAGTGAAGACCAAACTCCAATGTACCTTTCACATATTTAATGACTCATTTCAGCGCCTTCATGTGTGATTCCTTTGGTGAGGCTTGGTAGCGAGCACATATGCCAACACTTAGACAAATATCTTGTCGGATGGTCGTGAGATAGGGCAGGCTGTCGATCATAGCTCTAAAAAAACTTCTCATCAACCTTCACACCTCCTTCATCACGCGAAAATTTTGAAGTTGTACTCATTGGAGTTCTAGCAATTTTGCTTGTCTGCATCCCAAACTGTTTCACCAATTTCTTAGCATACGTGCTCTTTGAGATGAAAATTCCATCTTCCATTTGTCGGATTTGAAGGCCAAAGAAGTAGATTAATTCACCAACCATGCTCATCTCAAGCTCTTTCTTCATCATTAACGAGATGTTGTGATGTGCTTCCGAATATAATGTTGTCGACATATACCTGAACTACTAACAACTTCTGGTCTGACCCCTTAATGAACAAGGTTTTGTCAACTACTCCTCTTTTAAAACTAGCGGCAAGCAGAAAAAGTGTAAGTCTTTCATACCAAGCTCTACGAGCTTGTTTCAGCCCATAGAGAGCTCTTTTTAGCTTGTACACATGGTCTGGAAGATGAGGATCCTCAAAACCTCTTGGCTGAGAGACGTAGACTTCTTCCTGGAGCAATCCATTGAGAAAGGCACTTTTGACGTTCATTTGATATAGCTTGTTTCGAAGGTTGCATGCTATGCCAAAAAGAAGTCGAATTGACTTAAGACGAGCCACAAGTGCGAAAGTCTCATTGAAATCCACTCCCTCGATCTGAGATTAACCTAAAGTCTAGATTTGTTCCTGACCACATTGCCATTCTCATCAGTCTTGTTCTTGTGTATCCACTTAGTTCATATCACATTTGCATTCTCAGGTATTGGAACTAGATCCCACGCTTGAAATCGAATAAACTCTCCATTTCTTCATGCATTAACGTTATCCAAAACTCATCTTCTAGAGCTTCTTGAATGTTCCTCAGTTCACTCAACGAAATAAAGCATTCTAGCTTTAGCCATTTCAGAGATGAAATATGCCATTTTGACCATCTCCTTGAAATCAATATGTTTCTTTCGTGTCAATCTTTCATCAAAGACACCCCCAATTACATCCCCAAGAGAATGATTTTTCTGAACATTGATCACATCAGACCGTATCTGATCTTCTACCTCAACAACCTCATTGTTATCCGATTTAGTGTTGTCTTCACGAGAGATTTGATGTATGACACATACTTTTCTCTGAGTTACACCCTCCTGATAGAAACCAATTTTATCATCAAACACTACGTTGACTTTGTCATCAATCAACTTTGTTCTGGAGTTGTATACTCGGAAGGCACTGATGTTCGTTGAGTATCCAAGGAACATACCAACATCACTTTTGGCATCAAAATTTCCCAAATGGTCCTTGTCATTTAGGATGTAGCACAAACATTCGAACACATGAAAGTAGCTAAGGTTTGGTGTCTTCCCTTTGAAGATCTGATAAGGAGTTGTCTTGGTATTAGGTTTCACGTAAACTCTATTGATGATGTAATATGCCGTATTGATCGCTTCAACCAAAAAGCCATATGGAACGTTGTTCCCCAATAGCATGGCTCGTGCCATTTCTTGCAATGTTATGTTTTTTTTCGTTACACAACTCCATTTTGTTGAGGTGTTTGTGGGGCTGCATATTGATGTTGAATTCCTTGGTCTTGGCAGAACCGATCAAATTGGTCATTTTGAAATTCACCTTCGTGGTCACTCTTTATTTGCACTATTCCTCTAACTCTTGTTTGAGTTAAAGTGCAAGGATTTAAAAGTTGTCAAGAGCATCTGATTTGTTCCTCAGGAATCGGACTCATGTGAACCTGGAAAAATCATCAACTAACACATAAATGTATTGCTTTCCAGCAACACTTTCGGGTGAGATGGGACTCATAAAGTCCATGTGAATAAGCTCAAGAATACGTTTATATTTGGTTTGAGTTACCTGCTTATGTTGAACTTTAACTTGTTTACCTTGACAACAAGCACCACACACGACGTCAGTATGATTCTCAAGTCCAGGTGCTCCTCTGACTACTGATATCTTGCATATTTATATTGTTTTGATCATATATCCTTGTACGTTTTGATCACTTAGACTAGAATTTAGACATGATCAGGTTGCATTGCATTGCATTTGTCTATATCAGGTGTTGGAGATCCTTATTAATGAGTTTGAAGGCATTTAAGGCTAATGAAGAGAATTTTGAGGCAAAAGTGAGATTTCCTCGGCCAAGTGTCGTAGTGGTCTGAGTGTAGCGACTAGGAGAGGTCGCTAGAAGGAGTTTCTGGGAGTCGTAGCGACCATCATTGCGAACAAACAAAGTCGCTACGAGATACCCATCTCAAATCGACTAAGTGTTGTAGCGACTTCAGTGTAGCGACTCAAAGAGGTCGCTAGGATAACTTGCGGGTGTCGTATCGACATGTGTAGCGACCTGAGAAGGTCGCTACAAACCAGAGGAGCTGAAACATTCTAAGTGCTGTAGCGACATTGACGTAGCGACAAAGGAAGGT
This sequence comes from Moricandia arvensis, assembly GCA_905132765.1. Lineage (NCBI taxonomy): Eukaryota > Viridiplantae > Streptophyta > Magnoliopsida > Brassicales > Brassicaceae > Moricandia > Moricandia arvensis. The sequence continues at coordinate 6,380 of CAJHQP010005301.1, read as the reverse complement.
CGCTACGGACTTTTGCGGATGCCCTAGCGACATCCAGAGCGACTAGGCGAGGTCGCTACAGGTTTTTCAAAACCCGGTGGTGATTAAGTGTCCTAGCGACCTTCTTGTAGCGGGATAGCCAGGTCCATAGGGACGCATATACTTTATTTTTTATGGGTTGTCCTAGGTTTGTTGGGTTGACCCGGTTCATTTTCAAGATACTATATATACTCTTTAAACCTAATTTTAAGGTTAATCTCGTTTTTGTCTCTAAACACATACTCCTTTGGTGAAAGATCCGATCTTTAGCTTTTGATCCATCTTGCTTGTGTTTATTGATTATCCTGGATCACTAAGCATGATTAACTTTGAATCATCTATGATTTTGAAGTTCATCATGTCTATCAGTGAGTAGTACTTTTAGAATTCATGGGTTAGGGTGATTAGGTGATAATTTAGGATGTTTAGTGTTAGATTATTCATGTTCTAGGCTTATCTCTTGTTCATAATTCTAGATTAGAGTTGATCATTTTGATCTAGATACATAGACATTTCATGGCCGAAAAGTGTTTGATGAAATGTCAGAATCAAAGTGATATTGTTTTTTGCTTGCTTAACTAATGACAATTGATGTTAGAGAATCTTAGATAGTTAATAGACATGTTCTCAATGATTTCTTGATTAAAATAAACCAAAGACATTTGATGTTTAGTGATTGATAGCAAATAAATTTTTATCTTGACAAATGATTAGTTTAAGGGTTGTGTCTAGACATGTAGGACTTGATCGCTTGTTTATGTTAACATCATAGGTTACATCTTAGTCACTCAAAATCAATACCCTTGCCCATGGGTTCCTTTATTCTAAATTGATTAAAAGCTTTAGTTATTATCTTGCATGTTCTTGTTACTTCTATTCACACAACTAAAATGATTGTACTTAGATTAAGCTTATACTTGTATTCTCATTGCATCATGGTCACTTAGAATTGGATTGACACTCAACTATAATACATTGATTAGGATAGAGTAAAATTCTTTATCAAATTTGGCGTCGTTACTAGTTCTAAGTTGATTTTGACAGTAAGATTTAGTCATAGCTTGAGACTAAGTCTTATTTTATTTAACTCTTTTGCTGATACTCTTTTTTTCATTTCTATTTTAAACAGGTGTATGAACTTGAGGAGTAGAGGACCCAGACCTTGTTCCAAGAGTAGAAAACATCAGGGCTTTAGAGAGAGAATTAGCAAGAAAGAGAAGAGAAGAGTAACTATTTCATTAGGACATATTGGAGTTAGAAATGGATGATAATCAGAATAACCTTCATCAAAAATGTGTATATGGAGCTGTTAACCATGGACAACACCCTCAAGATGAAAATGGCCAAGGAGCTGTAAACCTTAGGCAACAACACCCTCCACGCCAAGCTAGGGCGATCGAAACATATGACTAGCCAACATCCATGGGAATAGAGCTGGTATTAGAGCACCAGCTGTGAAGAAAAACAACTTTGAGATTAAGTTAAGTTTGATCAACATGATCCAAACCTACAAATACCATGGTCTTGCTTTGGAGGATCCCCTAGACCACCTAGATAACTTTGATAAGTTATATGGAACAACAAAGATCAATGGTATCTCCGAAGACGCTTTCAAATTGAGATTTTTTCCCTTCTCTTTGGGAGATAAAGCACACTTATGGGAGAAGAGTCTACCTCAGGGATCTATGAACACATGAGAAGAATGCAAAAGGGTCTTCCTTAACAAGTTTTTCTCCACTTCCAAAACTTCTAAGCTAAGAAACGAGATTTCTTGATTTCAACAAAAGAGCCTAGAGAGTTTTTCCTGAAGCATGGGAAAGGTTCAAGAACTACTTAAAACAGTGTCCGCATCATGGTTTCAATAATGATAGTATACTAAGCACTTTCTACATAGGAGTTTTGCATAAGTATTGAAGCATGTTAGACACAACTAGCAATGATTTCTTCTTGGGAAGAACAACTCAAGATGGCATGGAACTTGTTGAGAACATAACACCAAGTGATTGAGTGTACAATGATGACTGCGACACGAAAAACCGAGGCGGAGGTGGTGAGGAATCCAACACAAGAAAAGAGTTGAAATCTCTTCAAGACAATCTAGAAATGCTCCTTCTAAATAGAGCAAAAGAAGAAAAGGTGAACTTTGTTAGAAAGAAAGGTAAAGAAGAATCTTTGGAGGTTAATGAAGTTGAGGGTTTAGATGGACAACAAGAGTTGTGTTTCATTAATGCTAATGGTCAATTGTACAGGAATGAACCCAACTTTCCATACCAAAACCCTATCCAAACAAGCCCCAGTACCCAAACAACTACCAACAAAAACCTCTCTATAACAACCAGAAAAGTGGATACCCACCCAAGAAACCTATCCTCATGGTTTACTCTATAAAGGAAATCAATCTACTCAAGCTCAAGAAAGTTCTTCCCAAGCTCAGCCTAGCAATACAAATGTGGAATCTATGTTTAAACAGTTCTTAGAATCTCAAGCAAGAAATGATAAAAACATTGGAGATGAACTGAAGAACATCCGCACAAAGATTGATGGGAGCTACAACGAGGTCAACAACAAGTTCAAGGCCTTGGAGAATCAATTTTCTACCATGATCTCAAACTCTAAAAGGCCTATCGGATCACTACCTGGAAATTCTGAGCAAAATCCTAAGGAGACAATGCACTCAATCACATTGATAAGTGGTAGAGAGTTACCTTCAAGAGTTTTCCTCAAGGATGATGAGAAACAAAGTGGGGGAGGTGGCCATCAATCTAGAGGATGAGGTTGTGATTGTTGATGAGAAGACCAATGAGGACATCATGGAATTTTTTTTAAAGCTAAAGGTAAAGGAAAGGTTGGTGAAGAGAAGAAATCTTTGAACAAGGATGAAGCTACCACTTCCTCAACACAAGATACATTCACTCTTCCTCCTTATGAGCCAAAGCTTCTATTTCCAGGGAGATTCAAGAAGCAAATTTTGTAGAAGTAAAGGCACTCTTTGAGAAGAAAATGAGTGAGGTTCAGGTTACCATGCCCATTATTGATTCTTTCATGATGATTCTTCAATATAGCAAGTTCTTGAAGGATGCTATAACTCAGAAGAAGAGGAGATGGAAGGCATGGTGGTTCTTACTCTTGAGTGCAGTGCCATCATCCAAAGGTTGACAGTCCCAAAGAAGCTTGAGGATTTAGGAAGCTTCACCTTACCTTGTGTTATTGGCCCATTGTTCTTTAAGACATGTCTATGTGACTTAGGAGCAAGTCTCAGCCTTATGCATTTATCCACTGCGAAGAAGCTAGGTTTTACACATTACAAGAAGTGTAGAATCTCTCTAGTGTTGGCTTATCGCTCTGATAAGCTCCCTATAAGCATCTTGAAAGATTACCGGTGATGATTGTAAACTGTGAGATACCTACTGATTTTGTGGTATTTTAAGATGGATGAAGAGCCCAAAAATCCTTTGATTTTAAGAAGACTATTCTTAGCCACTGCTGGAGCTATTGTTAACGTTAGAGATGGCAATGATCTTCATCTTGGAGAGGAGAAGACTCTTCACTTTGATGTCAAAGAGGTTATGAAAAACCTACAATCCAAGGCCAAGCCTTCTACATTGAGGCTATGGAGGCTCTAGCTGATGAGTTCCTTGAAGAAATGACACTTGAGGACTCTCTTCAACATGCTCTAACATTTGATAGAGAGGTCCAAATGATTAAGGACAAGGAGAGCAGAGAGTATGTGAGGATGCTGAACTCTCACAAAGAATTGAACGGAGTAGACAACTTTCAAGAACTGCCTCAAGTTGTCTACAATGTTGCGTCAGCCAGCCTACAAGAGGATCTTTAACAAGCTGATTGGAGTGAGCTCAAGGCACCCAAAGTGGAGCTTAAACCTCTTCCCCTTGGTGTAAGGTACTCCCTTCTTGGAACTAATAACACCTATCATGTCATTGTGAGTAGCCAAATAAATGAAAATGAATTGTCTATACTTTTAAATAAGCTTAAAATATATAAAAGCAATTGGCTACTCACTTGAAGATATCAAGGGATATCACTCTCCTTGTGCATGCACAAGATCCATCTAGAGGATGAAGCAACGACTTAGAGCATCAAAGAATGTTGGACCCCAACTTGAAAGATGTTGTTAAGAAAGAGATTCTTAAACTCTTCGATGATTGTGTGATTTACCCTATTTCTGATAGTAATTAGGTATCTCATGTGCATGTAGTTCCCAAGAATGGTGGTATCACTGTCGTCAGGAATGATAATGATGAATTGATACCCACAAGAATAATAACATATCATAGAGTGTGCATTGATTACCGAAAACTTAATATTGCATCTAGAAAGGATCATTTTCCTTTGCCATTCATTGACCAAATGCTTGAGAGACTTGAAAATCATCAATATTATTGTTTTCTTGATGGATACTCAGGTTTCTTCCAAAAACCCATACATCCCAATGATCAGAAAAATAAAACATTCACATTCCTCTATGGTACATTTCCTTATCGAAGGATGCCATTTGGCTATGTAATGCACTAACAACTTTCCAAAGATCAATGATGTATATATTTTCTGATATTATTGAGGATATTGTGGAGTCTTTATGGATGATTTCTCTGGTGTATGGATTTTCCTTTGATGCGTGTTTGTCCAATTTGTGCATGATTTTTGCAAAAAATGTGAGGAGAAAAACCTTGTGTTTAATTGGGAAAAGTGCCACTTCATGGTCAAGGAAGGGATTGGGAAAAAGATCTCAGAGAGAGGTATCAAAGTGGATAAGCGCGAAGATTGGATGTGATGGTTGGGTTGGCTCCACCTAGATCAGTGAAAGACATCAAAAGTTTAATGGGGCATGTCAGTTTCTATAGGAGATTCATCAAGACTTCTCAAAGATAGCTAGACTATTGACAAAATTGCTATGAAAGGAAGTTGTCTTTAACTGTGATGAGGAGTTTCTTGAAGCCTTCAACAAGATGAAGAGTGAACTCATCAGTGATCCCATTGTTAAACCATCGGATTGTGATCTTCCCTTGAGATTATGTGTATTGCATGCTAGTGACTATGAAGTGAGAGCAGTCTTGGGGTCATAATAAAGACAAGAAGACTCATGTGATCTACTATGCAAATAGGACTCTTGATGATCCTCAAAATGAAATATTCCACAACTGAAAAATGAGCTTATTGCTAGTATGCTTGCCTTTGAGAAGTTAAATAGAGAATCTATCTGATAGAGAGTAGAAATATCTAACAGCGTGACTTGTATCTACACTGATCATGTTTCACTAAGACACTTTGGAGTAAAGATTAAGCATGCTAAGCCAAGATTGTGTGACGTACGGATTCTGCGTGATATAAGAGTTCTGATCTTAGACGATCAAAGACAAAAGCCGACAAGTTCGACGAAACGGGTAGATCCATCAATTATGTCTATGACTCAGAGAGAGAAATTAGAATGGTTGTGGTATCCCCCAGTATTAGGACTAGGTGATTCCTGCCACGAGAAGAGCAGATGATCAGGCTAATAGATCCTACTGTTAATTAATCGTGGAGCTTTATAGACTACCTACAGTAAGATATGAGCTTGCAATGGACCAGTGTCAATGATGTTATGAATCAACCGTTAGACTTATGCCAACACAACAGAGACGTACAGTTTGAGTGCCGATTGAATAGAGCGCATAAAAACACAATTAGAACATAGTATTTGTCACTTTAGTGGGAATTGCAACTCTGGCACAAAGTAGAAACTACTCTTAGCTTGTGGAATTAAGTATAGCCTTTGGGTTTGATTTGACTCATAATAAAATACATATATAGAGCCACCCGTTCTTACCAACAAGATGCAAAGACCGAACATCTTAACCACTTAAGAACTAAGGTAACATTCATGCATAAATAATTGTAAACATAATACTCATATCAGATTATGTTTTGTTTACGTTATTGGTGATCAAATAAATCATATCTCCTTTTTAATTCTTTTTCGTGATCTATTGAAAATCTATAACGTTATATAGAGTTGATTTAATAATTCATATCATACATATAATTTTATGATGAAAATGAGTTTTTTATAATAGTGTTAAATTATATGATGTGACTGAGATGATGTCTAGTAAGGAGAGGATCTTTGCACATTGTCATGAATCATCTTATGGAGCTTACTTTGGCTACCTTCAAGGACTGTTTTAAGGTTCTCTGCAAGCGCTGGATCTAGTGGCCACATATGTTCATAAGACACGCAAAATTTGTCTCAAGATGTGATTCATGCCTCAGAGAAGAGGGAATATTTACTAAAAAGAAATGAGTTAGCCTAAAACCTATCCTGGAAGTTGAAGTGTTTGATGTTCATGAGGCATTGATTTCAT
>CAJHQP010005300.1:0-47062 GCA_905132765.1 Moricandia arvensis | reverse complement strand
TTTTTTTGCATTCCGCAAAGTCAGTGGCATTGTGAGTGGCAAGACACCTCTAGAAGCTTATCTTGATGAACCACGCTTGGAATCACTAATTTTCAGAGCTTGGACATCCTCGACTGGTGGAAATAAATGCGCATCGCGTTTGGTGACTCGCTGCAATGCATGTGATCTGTTAAGTATTCCAATCACAACAGTGGCTTTGGAGTCGTCTTTTAGTATGGATCGCGAGTTCTTAACAAATATAGGAGCTGTCTACTCCCAAAATGTGCAAGCTCTGATATGCACGAGAATTGGATCAAGATACGAATCTTATGCACATGGTAAATAACTCACATTATATTTTCTTGTAGTGTACTATTACCGTAATCCTAAATAATGAATGTTTCTGATATTTACAGATGAAGAAATCGATGGTGATGGTGATGGTCAAGAAGAGAAATTACATCATTTGAGTCAATTGTTGATGGGAAGATGAAGATTAGCAAGTTTTATATGTTATCTTGATTTGGTGTTTTACTTTATCAGATGTGAGATTTCTTTGTTTGCTTTTGTTATGATTATTATTATTTGGATTTTTCTATTTGGTCACACTTAACATATTACATATCAATTTATACATTCAATTGTTACAAGATCTTATAAATAAAACTTTGATAATGCTAAATAATACAAAACAAAATCAGTCAGCCTGCATCTCCTAATGTACTGGAGTAGCATCAAGCTTCCTGGAGCGATCTGCATCAGCCTGGAACGGTTTGCATCGGCTTGAAGCGTCTGCATTTGCGACAGAGTAGGCCGCGGGACGGCTTGGAAGGGCCTGTGCACATTGCGGGACGGGATTGGGACGGCCTTCAGCAGATCCGCATCCCGCGCGGTCCTGGACCGCCTTGACCCGCAAAATGAGAAGACCGCAGCGGTAAACGGGACGGGACGAGACGGCCAACCTGTTTGACAATTCTACTCACCAGTTTTTCTCTTTGAACTGCCCACTACCTTTAGCGTGTTAAAGGTGGAGCCATTTCTGTTCTTGCCTCACACACCACCATGCATGCTCAAGGTAAATTTGATCTTGTAATCAAAGTAGAAGATTTCATGAGCCACCTTCAGAACATCATGCTCATCTAACCACTGACTATTTTGTCCTCTGCAGCTGCAAATGTGTCACATGAAGTTGTTACTGAGATCATTGATTTTGGTGCCACTTTTCTCACAATGGATATGCTCTCTCTTTTCACCACCCTCTCTAGCATGAGACTTGCTGCATAGTATTCTCCTACTCGTTTCAGAAGGTCCCTGACTTTTGTTTTTCATTTCCAACAATAGCATCCCTTAGATGTGTTTAGCCCGACACTGATTAGAACCTCGTCATCAGCTGGGTCCATTTCCCTTTCTCCCTACGCTCCACTGGTGTGTCTTCAGGTAGAGTTGGAGCCTCGGATTGTTGTGAACTGAAAGGAGGGATTTCTGATGCTCCAATGTTACACTAGAAGGAAAAACTCTCATAAGGAAGTTTTTCATGGGAGGACACACTTTCTTGTTGACTGTTGAGAAGCCTACATAACTAGAACACTGACTATATGGATTCCTTGAATCCATAACAATAAGAACCTAGAAGGGATTATAGAAGGATTATAGAAGAGAAGCGGAATGGTTACTGTTTTAGCAAAGAAGAGAGAAAGAGATGATGGAGATTATAAGATAGAATGAAGGATGGTTGGGGTTCAATAGGTGAAACTCTAGCAAGTAATAAGTAAACAATCATAATGACCTAACCATTAACTACCAAAGTCTAATGAGAAGTTATTACACATTACACAACTAAAAAGCTATCAACTATCCTTTACAAGTTTATTAAATTAAAAGGGGTTTTGGTTTAAACAAACTTCTCTTCCATTAGACTTTGACAATTTATTTTACTAACTTTTCATTAAATTAATGAGGATTTGGTTGCAACCAAAATCCTCTTCAATCAGACTGTATCAATTCATTTTACCAACTATCTACCACAATCAAATCACAAGCAAGTTGGCACAACCTATAATTCGAGCTAACATTAACAACTATTGGAGCTGTATTGAATGTCAATGACCTTGTACTTTTGGCGGAAGGGTTGTTCTTGTTGATTAAAGAGTTAAAGAGTTAAAGTTCTCTCTAACAATGTCACAATAAACCATTAACTTGATTTATTGTATATATTCATTACCACTTCATCAGATATTTGCGCAGACGACAAAGACGAAACAAGATTTTGAAAACCCTAAATCTACACTAATTTTCAATTTAATTTACTCAACACCAAGTATACAATCACAAATGGCAATCACATAATCACAACAAAGAGCAACCAAACCCATATACGGAGGAGGTATATCGGCGTACAATCACAAACAGCGATCACATAATCACAACAAAAAGCAATCAAACCCAAATACGGAGGAGGTAGATCGGCGGACAATCACAAAAGGCAATCACATAAATCAAAACAAAAAGCAAACAAAAAGCAACCGAATCCTCTAAATCTCAAAACGAACACATACCTTGTTTAGATTGGAATCGGCGAACAATCTTTGGATAAGACAAACAGATCGGTGTGGAGTGAGCGAATAAAACAAGAGGATTTTGATTTGGAGATTAAATCGCCGGACAAGCTATGCCGAAAGGTTTCGCCATCGAGAGAGAATAGGGAGAAATGATAGTGAATTCGAGACCCCACAATCGACTTTTCCGTACATAATTAAGACACCCAATCGCATGCTCCCACGTGTCACTTAAGGACCATTGCGAAAACTTCTTAATTAAGCGGCGGTTTCTATTGTTTTTCAGTGTTTAGATTTAATTTAGGACCCATAATTACTAAGAATTGCGTCTAAGACCCGGCGATAATCTTGCTCTTACTAGCAAGCGAGAGACATATTTCATATTCTTATAGAAGAAAAAAATCCACTTATCCTTCACTATCTTAATATCCTTCATCATTTAATAAAAATATGAAGACCCGATTTTACCCTTGTTTATTTTCAAATTAAGATTTTATATTAAAATTTTCTTTTTTAAAAAAATTCAGAATTTTTAATTTCAAATTTTAATTACTGAGTAGTTGTTACCAAAATTCTACTAATTATAATAAGGTAGTTGTACTCAGTTCTACTGATTTCATACTATTATACTTATGTTGTTGTACTAAGTTATGCTAGTAATACTTATGTAGTTGTACTAAGTTATTCTAGTAATACTTATGTAGTTGTATTGAGTTATACTAGTAATATTTACATAGTTATTATACTAGTATTACTTATACAGTTGTACTGAGTTCTACTAGTAATACTTAGGTTAGTTGTACTGAGTTGTACTGAGTTTTTACTGAAGAAGTTATACTTTGTTGTACTGATGTAGTTCTTATCCCCAATAATACGAGTTTTACTGAATTCAAATCTGCAAATTAAAAAGAAACACACACACACAATCAAATACAAAAATCATAGATCCATGACTTCAATAGAATAAGAACACATCTAAAATCCAGAAAACCCTAAAACTGAAGAAAAAACAAGAAAAAACCTAAAATCCAAAATTACTTAGATTCTTCATAAAAACAAGAAGACCCTAAACAAAAAAAAATCCTAAATTTTTACATCTTTGGCGATTGATGTTTCTTTGAGTCCTAGAAAGCCCCAAAATTTGTTGTCGACGTCGTTTCTGTTTTGTCTTTTTCAATGGTTGATCGGGATGAAACGCTGTGGCTTCACCTTCAAGTTAGAGATACCATCCACTAATGGCAGATCCGTTATCTCTGTAGTATTTATCACTTTCGTAAAAAAAAACTAAAAGTCGATTGAAGAACAGAGAAGAAAGAAGGAAAAGTTTTAAAAATTGTAGAAGGTAAAAAAGAAGGAACAAAGGACGAAGAGAGAAGGTGCAAAGGAGGAACAGACAACAAGGATAGGCGTAAAAAATGAGACAAAGAGGAAACTGCTAGAAATTGATGCTTATAAATTAGGGTAAAGGATAAATAAAATAATTAACCTCTATTTATGAATTAAAATAAATCAAAATAAAATACATTTGAGAAAGAGGAGATTATAGATTTCTTTTTATATGTAGGGATATAAGAGATGTTTTCTCAGCCAGTGACATCAATTGCACCTAAGAAGTCTCACCTTGCAAAAGGGTCCTGGAAATAAAATATATCAAATTTATTATATCTATTCACCTATCTATTTATTTGGAAATGAATAAATAAGCAGAAAATGTATGATTGTGTAAAAGAAACAAAGAAAGAAAACATTACTATCTTATGGATGCTTGGATAAGGATAACTAATGCAGTCATTTCCACCCTCTTTCTTTGAAATTTGACACATTTCTCTTCCTCAGCTCTTTCTCTCATCAACAAATATTATTTATGTCAACATTGATGAATCCTAAATTCATTTAGAAATAAATTTTTGATTTTGAATACTTTACCAACAAATAAGCTGAAAAAAGATAAGGATATGATCAACTATGGAAAAATTAATGTTTTATTAATGATTTAATAACTATTACAGAGGGTGCTTGATAATAATGGAGAATGTGTAAATAGAGTATAGTTTGCTATGGAAGAATTCGGATCCATGTATTTGGCTCCTCCTCCATCCATTATAGATCTTCCCGGCGGATCATAACGGTGGTGTGATCTTCAGCGCGGATCAGTTGCCTTTATGACGGTAATTAGTGCCTTTGACTCCTTTAAATTTGCATTGACATCCTGAGATCGGTTCATAAAACTTTCTCAGTTCGGGATGAGCTTGGACCTCTTGGGTTTATTGCTTCTTCTTGGGCTTGGAGATACTCGATTTGTGCTTCTTCTCAAGTGCTTGGAACGAATCCTTAGAACGGGTCCAGAGCGGGGGTAAAACCCAGCTCCAACAATTGTCCCCCTGAGGCCGACATGTATTAGGTCATTGAATGAGTTGTATGTTGGATCTGACTTATATGATGTATTTAAGACCAGTGGTTTGTACATTTCGATACCCGATTCAAGGCGTTGGTTTGAGGCTTTGGTTTGGGCGGATTTATTGTGATCCTTGATTGATTTGATTTAAGGAATTTAATTTTTCCTCTTTAGAAACTGAACAGTTTGAAAAATAATAATCATTCATTTTGTTTGTCTCAAGGGATTTGACCCTTCATTTCCCATTGTTGCCTTTGCATTGTTCAGTGACGAGACACGCTTCTTGAATCTAGAATAAATCTAGCTTCTCTATCAGTTTTTCTCATGCATTCACATAAAGAAAAATTTCTTATATACTTTGCATTCTCCTTTTCCTCGTCTGGTTTCTTGTTAATGGCTCGCTTTTCCAGGAAAAAATCAAAGAGGTCAATCGTGAATTCTTCTTCCAATAAATCGTCATCGGGTGACGGGTTTCTTGTTGCGGGTTCGACTAATCGTTCCGTTGGCCATATTGGTTCCTTGTCTGAACCTAGGGTCGCCAGCAGTTTCTAGTAGGTGTATTGTCTCGGTCTCTTCTTGGGGTGATCCTTTTCTATGGCTCAAAACTTTAGTATGCGGAGTCGGTTTAAGACTGTAGGAAATCTCTTGAGATTCCCGTGGAGGTGATTTTGCCTTCTCCCCTTGGAATCCGATAGGCCTTGGCTGGCTCCTTCGGATATTTTTAAAATGTACAAAGCCTTTCTCAAGGGAATGTCAGCATGATTCCCGCTTCCCACCATTTTATGTGAGTACTGTGCTCGGCGTGGTATTGTTGTTTCTCAGTTGACACCGAGCACGGTCCGGACCATTATCAGTCTTTTGGTGATCTCATTAGAGCTCATGCGAGGAATTGGGCCTCTTGTTCTCTAGGCCATTACCTTTTTCGGCCGTCGTTGGCGAAGCTCAGCAGATACAACCTCGTCGGCAACCCCCATACAAACATGGCTGCTGGTGACCGTGACAGGGACTGAGTATAAAGTTATTCTTCATGTCGATCGATGAATCTTATGTCCCCCGACCGTTTATCGAGACATTCTGATCTGAGTAGAACGTGGTCCCTAAAGTTAATCTCTTATGGTTTGTGATTTAGAATCTTCGATGTGTGTGTGTTTTTAACGACCATGTACGTTCTTTTGGTAGTTCTTCCGGGGATATCCCAGATCATCTCAACACGGTGATTTCCTTGATCAATGCGTTGAAGAATTTTTTGGCATCAAAACTGCCCCAATTTGACCCTGTTCGGATTACTGGTATTATGGGTATTATCTCGGCTTAGTAGGTTTCAATTTGTTTCTTCTCTCTTTGAATATTTTGTGACTGAGTTTTGTTCAATTTTTCAGGCTTCCCTACTGCTCCTCTGACCTCCATTATTCGTCCCTGCTTGATAGATGATGGTCCGGTACTTACCGAATTCCATGAGCCTGTTGATGTTCGAGCTTCTAGCTCACTTGTTGTGGGTCCTTCTGGTGGCCGAACTCTGTGGAACTCGTTCGTCGTTTCTCGCAGGTGCGGAGTCATGGGGTTACCTCATCATCGAGACCCCTAATTTCGAGGGTGTGACCTCTGATAGTGGAGGTCAATAACTCAAAGGGTGGAAGAGCTGCTGCATCATCCAAGACGGCCATGATGGGAATGGTTTCCTAGCCTCATATTGGTGGGACGTCTTCTATTCGGGGGAATAAGCCATGTCGTTTGACTTTCCTGGTGGTACCCCTCTTCCTGAGGAAATCTTGGCCTGTGCTGACCTTTTCTGCAATTTCCGCCAATCCATCACCAGGGAGTCTCGGCCCGTCTGACCAATGGGGTCACTACCAATATCTTACCAAACTAATGCCATTGTGGTGTTTGCGAATTTTAGTTGCTTATGAATTTTCTTGACTCCATTGCTACTCATTCCAGGTGATGGGGAATGGTGAATCGTGTCCATGCTTTTTTATCATAGAGCCTCTGTTGCTGAATGGGAGAAAGCTTCGTCTTTGGAGCAGTCAACTCGCCGGAATCAAACCGTGCTGCCGATCGTTGGGGAAGAAGGGCAGGAGCTCGTCTCTCATGCGTTCGAACTTGAATCTCAGCTTGTTAGGTCGAAGACCAGGTTTAACACCAGGACGATCGTCTTGGAGCATTGAGTGCATAGAAATTCGCTCTTCTTGCCGAGCTGGAAAGGGGGCAAGATTTTGTGTCCGCGCTTGGCAAGGTGGCTGGTGATAGGGAGATCGGGTTGAGGGGCTCTTTGGGTGAAGCTGAAGAGGAGTGCACAGAGCGTCAAGATCACTTTGTGCTGGAATTGTAATCCTATCAGGATGCAGTCCCCGGCTAAACGCTTCTGTGTGTGGAGCTGAAGAGAACTCTGGCTGTTCTGCTGCTGCCAAACTCCGGGCTAAGTTCGATACTGCTAAGCAGTATCTGACTGAATCGAAGGTGTTTCATAGAGGTGCTATTCAAGCATCTTGGGCCACTGGGTGAGTAAATATGATCAAGGAGCTTATGCTAAAGGTGTACTTGGTTTGGACGGAAACCTAGCTCATGCGGAGCAATCTGTTAAGATTTTCAGGCTGATTTTGAGGGGATGGAGGCCAACGAGTATGATTTGGATAATGAGCTTTCCCTTTCTCATGTTTCCAGTGAACTGGATTGCTAGGTCATTTTTACCTCCCTTTTTTTGTTCTGGTGTACATTGGGTGCCCGCAAGGGCTTTGTAAATTAATAAAATATTTTTGCTATGCCAAGTCTTACGTGCTTTTAGTTACACCGGTGCAGTAGGTTCTGGCTTATTTCGGTTGTGTTACGATAAAAAAAACCATCTATAGGTACGAAATCGATTTTTTGGTTTATTTTCTTCAAACGTGATTTTAGTTGCGGTTGCGTGCCCGACTTATCATGTACTCAGTTGAGCGTTTTAGGATGCTTGTTATTTTTTCGTATCTCTCAAGTGTTTGTGGGTATGAGACCAAGCTGTTTACTACCATAGGTGTTCGTACGTTCACGCGAAGGTAGTGAGTTGTTAGCTCATGCATGGTGTCGTTTCACCAAAGCATCTAAAGACGCATTAAGATCGGTTGCTTGGTTAGGACACTAGTGTATCAAAGAGAGCTGATGCCTCATAATTTATGAAATAATTTTTATTAGTGGGTCCACGCTCGATAGGGTTGCCTACGTACCCTAAATGTGACCAACCCTTGTTGTAGTTTGTGAATACAAAATATGAGGTTCAGGGAACCGTTCATTTTTTAAGCAACAATGTTACTTGCGCAGATTTATTGAATTCCAAGCTCGCTTGACTAGGGTTCCGTTCATCTTCATTAGTTCATATACTTTGGTAGGAAGACCCAACATATTTCATAGGGTCCTTTCCAATTGAACCCGATTTTTCCAGCTCGTCATTCTCAGTACTTTTTCATAAGCTCGTCTTAAGACGAGATCTCCTTCTTCAAACTTTTTGTTTCGGACATTTTTATTGTAATATCGTGCAGCTGTTTTTGATACTAACGAAACCTTAATAACGCATGATCACGTTCTTCGACTATGTGCCCTTTATAATTCAACATATCTTCATTCACATCTATTAGAAGTGGTAACATTGTCATTCTCAATGTGTTTACTTCCATCTCAACGGGAGTTACTGCTTCTAGATGATTGGCTAAAGAGCAAGGTGTACGATTTGATCCACGCCAAGATGTCGTTTGATGTGACCATAGAACCCCACTGAGCTCGTAGGACCTGTCTCCTTTGTACGACTTGGGACGTTTCTTTAACCCTTCAATTACGCTTCTATTTGTTGCTTCAGCTTGCCATTTCCATGGTTACGTAGATAATGAGTATCATACTTTTGTGTTGAGACCGGTGCAAATAAACTGTGGAACGTTATCCGCTACTATTTCGTATGGAATGCCAAGTCTGCAGACTATGTTTCTCCATAGAAATCTCTTAACCTTCATATTTTTACAAAAGGGTATGCCTCTGCTTCCACCCACTTCGTGAAGTAATCCGTCAGTACAAGTAAATATTGGTTTCCTTGTGACTGATGTATTGGACATACAAGGTATGAGTTTGGAGTTTCTAAAGTACTCTTCCTCTAGTATGTGATTTCAGATCAAGGCCTAGTGTTTGATCAGTTGAAAATTGAAGCGGTTAAATCTTGGCTGGTTCCAAGACGGTTTCCGAGTCACATGCATACTTTACTCATGTAGGTCACAAGGTAAACCCCACACATAGAATCATTTGACACATCCACATGTGACCAGGTCTTAACAATATAATTTTTTTGATACATTTTGATTTCAGAAGCAATGTCACCAACACAAAAAATTATAACATCTGGATGGTTTCTTAAGGACATGCAAATTGGGGATGGAGAGGAAGTGACTGTTACGTATTAGACTGACAAGTACTTCTTTCGATGAGATTTTGATGGAGTTTTCTACAGAGATTTGGTTGCAACAAGAATCTCATCTCTTCCACCATATTCAGGTTCTTTGTCATGTATGAAAGAAAACATCTTACATAATAAACCATTCATGCTAATTTGTCTAGTACCTTAGGAGAGTCTTGGATCAAATTTTTTATTTTGGACGCAAGATTATGTACATCTTTACCACCAGATATACTATGCTATGCATATCAGACAATTCAGTTTCAATAAAGTGTATAAGACACGAACATGTGTTAGCAACTGAGAATGGTTTAATATTAGTTTAATATTAGTTATACCTCTATTTGCTTGAGCTTGACCATTTTACTGGTTACTCAGTTCCTGATAAGTGGATGAAATCATGTTGGACTACGATTTATACGATATGACAAACTAAATAATTTGTTTATATAATGATACAAACATATCTATTATTATAAAGAAAACTTTGTAATTCTTCCTAGAGAGTCATGTCATTAAATACTATCACTAGAGTATGCCACATGTCATTCAAAATGAGTTTTGCTTCTTTCGTTTGATTATTTTGGGTTTATTGGACTGTTTGATTATTATTCAGATGTTATCAAACAATCGATAGAGACAATATTCTTCGTGAGTGGCGTTATAAGAAATTGGGGTTTCATCGTCTTCTTCATCAGTCACTTGCTGAACCAACAATGGAGATTCTGAATGTCGGGTTAGATGAATCATCATTAATAAAGTATGTTTTATGCTTTGATTGTGTCGTTTCGTCCTTTATTCCTATCCTCTGAGACGTTACTAGAGGTCTTCATTCATTTCCATTAATAAACTCCTAAACTCCATCACGCACATCAAACATGATATTTCTTTCATTGATACTTACCCCTGTTCTAGGCGGCGTCTCCTCACCTATAAATAGGTAATCCTTCATCACTTGGACACCATCCTTATAGTTCTTGATAATCCAAAAAACAATTATTTGCAGTATAATGGTTAACTCATCCATTCTTCTTGGGGATTTGAAGGCCAACCTTCTTCCAAGTTGATGGGGTGGACATGCTCCTCTTTGATGCAAAGGGTTTTCCGATCTTCATTCTCATGATCATAGTGTTTTTAACAATTCTTGTGTTCACATTCATAAGTTTCAAACTTTTTATTATACAGTTCTCTATTTTATTGAATCTCTTTTGAATGCGATGTTTTCAAACCGTATGTTGATGATGCTTTCTTTTTCACATTTGATAGTTTCAACCATGTGTCATTACCGCATGGGATGATTCTACAATCAAATCGCGCTTTGGGAGTGATAGAAAGCTCTGCTACCACCACTCTCAATTTGGTCAACTCAAGAAATAGAAAGGATGGATATGATCTATTGCAGGGGTGTGTCTAATGAAAGTTGTTGGAGCACGGTGGAGAAGTGGTGCCACGGTAATGGCGAGCAATGGCCTTAACATCAGGGTTGAGTTACCAGGACGTGGTGTGGTCACGGCATGGCTGTGATGGTTGTATCATTTTCAACAAAAAAAATACAGATTGGAGCGGAGTAGAGAAGAGAAGAAAACATGGGTGGAGAAGAGAAAAAGAAAAGGAAGAAAATAGTTTCGAGAAGGGGTTTTTTCATGACCATTCTTGGTACTTCCCAAACCACATAGGTCAGATCGAAGATTTATATTTACGGAGAACATGTCAAAAATCCAGAAAAACTGTTGTTGGTGTTATTACAATTGAGAGGAAGCCATAATTTTCATTGCTTTTTGGACAAAAAGTCACTCTAGAACCTGCAACATGAACTCAAAAGTATCAGTGTGTGTGAAAGCAATTTTGGAGTGTGCCGGCTATAGTATGAATAATCATATCATGATCGTCTTATATATGGCAAGAATCCATATCAGTTTACGTTTATTACTCCAAAGTAAACTCCATCCCAAATCTGATATGCAATTGGAGAAAATCATTTGCACCTGAATTCAGAAACTTAAGTTTCACTAAATGAGTTTTACGGTTTCATTGTATGGTTTTTCAAGAAGATTTCATGGCGGACCAGAGAGAGAGAGAGAAAATGGTGAGTAAGATGTCTGTGCAAAGATATTAACGAACGAAGACATAGGTAGTGAGATCTTATCAGTCAGAATTTAACTCAACGCATAAAAATCTCTTAAAATTGAACAAAATCATTTGAATACGCAAATGTATAAATGTTATGTTCTAGCAATTTTGTAAGATCGTTAGAGCCTCATAGGTATTCTGAATGGATTGAATTTGGTGTAATTAGGTGGGATAAAGTTTTTAATGGGTAATTTGAGTGTCTCTCAGGCAGTTCCAAAAGATGTTAGAATGGGGCAAGACAGTTGTGCAGAACCAGCGTGAAGATCGTGATCATCATTTCAGGGCAGGTAACACTGACGATTTCTACTTTTCAAGGTAATATTGGGCATTGGTCATATAAAGGAGAATAATAATATTGATGAAGAGTTTTAAGATGACTTCAAGCCCACGACACCAGGACACGTTGACATGTTCACAGAAACAACGAGCGTAAGGCTAATTGCCTAAGAAAATATTTTATGTAGCTTAGCATTCTTCTTCGTCGCTAATATCAGACGGCAACATATACATATGTAAAACGACTTCAACATCGACAACATCCTTCAACAAAAACATATTTTTACTAAACTGATATATATATTCGTCAAGTATTTCAGTTTAGTGTATGTAGTTTATGATATATCATTTGTAAGTTGGTCGATTAAGAGTTATTTTATACGACTAAAAACACTAGCTAATATGATAAATATCTGAAGATACACTTTTGTTTCTGTTATTTAAATAACCAGAGTGAAAAAATTTAAATGAAATCTTGTTATATCTTACTAAGTGACAAACTAGTGAAATAAAAAAGACCTTATGGGTTCTCCAAACAAAAAAACATATGAATTTGCATCTTCATAGCTTTTACTAAATTTGGACTTATAACGTCATGTTTAAGTATATTACTACCAAATATTTTTTAGATTTAGCTGATCAATTTTACGTATTTATTTACTTATTTAAATTTCATTTTTAAAAAAAAATATAATATACATAAAACTAATATGGCATGGTAAATAAGTGTTACACCTTTGATAACAAATTGATATTACTATAGTTTTAAATAAAAAAGTACATAATGATTTGAAAGTTAAAAATCAAGAAATTATAGAAACCAAAGAAAACTATAGTATCACAAGCATCCACCCCAAAATATATAAAAGTAAAAAATCTATTTAAAACTATGTATGATGTATAAATGCATAAAAATTACTAAATTAGCATTCATATTTTCTCTTCTCACTTTCTCTTCAAATTTAAGTTTTATTTTATAATTACAAAAGTAACCTGAGACGACTATATTTAAGTTTTATTTTTCAGCTAGATGACTTAATTGTAAGTCGTCAAGGAAAAGTCAAACTTCTAACATAATTTGGTCAAATGCAAAACTAACTTGTCCTTCCTAGACGACTTACTTGGAGGTCTTCTCTGGTATTTTCAAGATTTTAAAGTAAGCCAATATTTACAAAGGAACACTTTCAAAGAAGTTTGCAGAGTAGACTTTTGTGGAAGTCTTCTTTTGTAAATTTTCAATTGCAAAAATGACATAACGGATGACTTCCTAGAAGTCTGCTGGACGACCTCCATGAAAGTCATCTACGTCAATGGTTAATAAACTTTCATTTTCTCTAAAACTATAAAAACTTTTTAACACTTTCTTGTTAATTCATGTATATTAACCATTATTGGGGCTATGAATGAAATTGAAAACTTAATTAGGGATATTTATGAGGTTACCAACATTCATATTTATTAAAGTTTCTAGCTAATAAGAAAAGACTTCCCCGAAAGTCTTCTCGGTTGAACTTTTTGAAGTTAATGTTCTATGTTTGCTAATTGTTTCAATTTGAATCTTTTCAGATGATGCGTAAGTTACCTGTAGTGTATGGAGAATGGTTGTTGAAAGATGGCTCTTGGAATTTTGTAGATGATAATTTCAAAGGAACGAGAATGTTCTTTTGAGTGAAGGTTCGACACATGCTGAACTGTTTAAATGGCTCAAGATGATTATAACCTGGACATGAACACAGAGGTTTTGGAGTTAACATACTCATTACAAGAAGCAATGATGCAACATATGGCTCCAGACACCCCTCCTATTCATGTTACAAGTGATAGACAACTTCGGAACTTGCTCGAAATAACTAAAAAGCATGACGTACGTCTTTAAATTTGTGTATTAAGCCTTAGCAAGATGAGAACGGTTTCAGATGAAGGGGAAAAATATTATGAAGGTGAGGAAGGGGAAGAAGATGAAGATGATGGGAAGGAGGATGTTGATATCCCTGATGTTGCTGAAGCGGTTGATGATGGTGAGGATTACAATGAGTATGGAAAAGTTAAAGATGAGAATGAGGAAGAAGAAGATGATATGTGTTTTGAAAATTTCAGAGGGACATATGGTAGTGAAGGAGGAAGCTCGAATGCTAACAATATCTATGCCAACTGGAGTTTTGTTAGTAAGGATGCACTAGTTTCAAAATATATAAGTCAACGAAAACTCTACTGTCAAAATGTCGTGTTAATGATTGTGGATGGAAGATCAGAGCCAGTGTGAAACATGGGGCAAACACGTTTTGGGTAACCAAGTATGTAGAAAGTCATACATGTTTTGTGACAAATCGACTGGCTCAGTAGAAGCATTGTATTCCGAAGTTTATTGGCAGGCTTTTCATAGATCGAGTTGGAATCATTGATGGGTTGAATCTGCAACATATCAAAGATGCAATGAAAAACATGTTTGGCATGACACTTGATTACACTACTTCATACAAAGCATTTTTTATACGCAAGAATTGGTGAGAGGATCAATAAAAAATGGGTATGATCGGCTGCCTTCATATTTGGAGCAAATCTTGTTAGCAAATTCAGGTTCTGTCACTTGTATAGAACTTAAGTCTCTTAATAGATTTAAGTATATAGTTCTCTCTTTTAGAGCTTCTATTCAAGGTTTTCAGTATCAGAGAAGGGTCATCGTGATGGATGGGACTCACCTAAGTGGGAGGTATTATGTTAGTTGCAGCCGCACAAGATGGTAATTTTCAGATATTTCCATTGACTTTTGGAATCGTAGATACTGAAAATGAAGATTCTTGGGAATCGTTTTTCACAAAATTGGAGAATTGTATATCTGATCAGTATGCTCTAGTGATAGTCTCGGACTGGCACACGAGCATTAAACATGCGTGTGATAAGGTGTTTCCTTGGGCAACCCTTGGAATATGCTATTATCACGTACAACAAAACATTGTCCAAAAGTATAAAGGCAAACGTCTCTTGTACTTGGTCAAAGGTGTTGCTATGCTCATACAGTTAACAATTTTAGTCGGTACATGGATGAGATACAGAGTGCAACCTAGAAATTGCAACGTATTTGGAGGATGCCGACGTGACCCTATGGTCAAGGGTTCATTTTCAAGGAGAAATGTACAACTTAAAAACGAGCAACATCGTTGAATCTATTATTTCCACAATGAAGCGAGCAAGATGATTTCCTATTCAATTCCTGTTGGAGTTCATAAGGGAGAAGCTAGGAAGGTGGTATTGAAAAATGAGAGAATATGCTTTGAGTCTCACAACTCAACATAGTCTTGGAGTTGAATATTTACTTGCTGTTTGTTCAGAGATAACGGATACGATGTATGTCCAACCAATTGATGGATGGCGATTCTTTGTAAAAGGTGGCAAAATGGACTATGTTGTTGATTTGGAACATGGAAAGTGTGATTGTAGTGTCTATACAATTAAGAAAATACCTTGCTCTCATGCTATAGCAGCTGGAACTTATGCTGGTTTGCATGTCTCCGCACTTGTTTGCCCGCTCTACTCAAAGGATTATTCGTATGCATGGTACTCACATAATATTTATCCTTCTGTTGGGCAACAAGTTGAGGAACGCACATGCCTTCCTCCGAAATTAAAGTGTGGTCTGAGGAGACATAAGAAATCAAGATGGCAATCTTGGTTGGAGCTATCTAGGATGAGAGGACGCAAACCCCAGAAGCAACACATGGTTTATAGATGCTCAACCTGCAAAGAAATTGGCCATACACGTACACATTGTAAGAACATAAGTGGAAGACCTTCGGGACAATCTTCTTAGTGACCTTCAGTACAATCTTTTGGAAGACCTTCGTAACAGCCGTTTGGCCTATAGACGACCTTCGTGAGAATTATCTGTGGGACAGACGACCTTCGTGACAGTCGTCTGTTATGACTTTCTATGTTATTCTCTTATTTGTTTTATGAACTTTTCTCTATTATGACTTTCTGTTATATTCTCTTATCTAGTTTATGAACTTATCTATGTTATGACTTTATGTGTTATGAGGTTTTTATGACTTTAGAAACTGCTATTTAAACATTTGCACACCACAAAAAAATACAATTTATTGGGAGGATAGGTTACAAACTAGTTTATCTGAGAAGCTAGTGTTAGTGCACTACCAAACTTGTTTTCTATGAAAGGCTAGTTTGGTAGGAGGATATGTTACAAAAACGTCCATCATATCCTTAAAAAACTCACACAAACATACAAAAGCATCAAATACATGTACAAATTACACATCATACACAATCAGTGCTCTTACATTGCCAGGTTCTCATCATTGTCTTTGTTCTCTTTCTCATGGGAGCCAGGTGTCTCTTGAAATATATCCCACGCCATCTTCTCCCTGATATCCCTCATGTTGTTATCACAAAAGAGTGGAAGAAATGACATGCCAAGATCATGACATTGAATATACTTCAAAGTGCACAAGCCACAATCACCCGCTCGACACTGAGGTACTTCCGCTATCACTCTCTCGTATGTGAATGGCACCAGTGTGTATTTAACCCGTTCTTCATTAGTGGAGGCACATTCAACAAAAAATAAGGGATCATTGTGATAAAATGCTCCATTACCTCAGCGAGTTCTGCATGTTTAATATGTTTGACAATGCAATCTCAGATGAATATGTGCTTATTAGGGATCAATGCAATCCAATGATTGTTCTTGTAGTTCACTAGTGCATATATATCATTCACCTCCAGTCCCCAAATCTTATTAGATTGGCAAAATGTTGGTACTCGGCCTACATAAAGATCCCACGCGCCACCACAGAGCCTTCTTCCTAAACTGTTGTGATCGGGCTGGAAGCTCTTAAAGTCCCCGTACTTGTCCATCCACATACGCGAGAAAACATGATCAAGAAAGCACATTCTCTCGCTCCTAAAATGTTGTGGATTCTTATGATACGAAGCCTTAGAAAATTCATAAAAGCATCCATATGCTGCATATAAAACAATACAAGTCAGACAGATTTAACAATTCTGAAAGACTTACCACTAAGTCTCTCAGAAGACTTAGGTGTAAGTCTTCTGGAAAGTCTTCACTAGAAAACTTTACAGACGAATTTTAAGTCTTTTGAGAGACTTAGTGGTAAGTGTTCTGAGAATTTAAAGTGAATTAATGTATAGAAATTTACCGAGTCAATGAGGCATGATAAGGGGGTTCAGAGGATGTGATACTAAAAACTTGGAGAACTAGGTGTTTTTTTTTTGTGAGAAGGTGTTCTATAGTAACTGCAAACTGAAGAAGTAGATAATGTTTTTTGTAGAGTAATGCAATCTTCTGTGGGAGATCAGCACTTAAGAATCAAGTTTCAGCCAATCAAAGAGCACCTTTGTCTTCTACTTGTCAACGGGTGCAAAGGGATCATAGCCTGAACTAACCTTAGTGTTTGGAATGATCGCTATGGCTGTGATGTTTCCCTGAAAAGGAGATTGCTGTGAGGCAGCAAGTTTCCTTGCTCAATCACTCTTTTCTTTAGGGAAACTACCATAGCAGCATCCTTCTTTGTCTGCCTTATAGTTTTCCCCTGCTGTACATTTGAAATGGTGGGTTTTCGTTGGGGTCAACACTCGGTTCAGGAGATTTCTCCTCTTTCAATTTTGCTATCAGAAGATCCAGCTCTTTTTGGAGGAACTCTGTTATGTGGATCCACTTGGTTCTTGGGCATCGTCATTCTGTCTCTCTTTCGCTCCATTCACACTTTCACTCCGCAGTTTAGTTGTACAAGATGAAGTCAAATCACACATGTTCTGGCATACAAATGGTACATCCAAGCATAAATACTCAAACCAAACCAAATATCCAAGTAACACATGAAACAAAATCCATACACAAACAAAGATCCAAGCACACAAGAAACAAAGCACACATGTTCTGACATACAAATGGTACGTCCAATCACACAAACGAAACAAAACACATCCAAGTTTCATTTATGTTTCCTAACACTTTTCCTAGTGACTTTTCTCTGTGATTTTGGGAAAGGTATTAACCCCGGGTTCGTGCCCACGTTTAGGTGGACATGAAGTAGTGAGTTGAAGATCATTAGATGCAGTCCCTTTTGGGTGATTCCCACTTTCTTCTCCACATCTCCCATCCTATCCCGAGAAGCTTGATCTCCTTAAGGTACATCCCAAACCCATCCCTCTTGGCATCATCTAGGTCCTTGAAGCCTTGTTTAATATGTTCTATAGTCACCTCACCAACAGCCGTAGAAGCCTCTTTAGGAGCCTCGTTACGAGCCTTTGCATGAGCCTCAACATAAGCCTTTTTACGAGCTTTCTTCCGAGGTATTCCACTCTCTTCCTTCACTATAGTCTCCGGCTTCGCTGGACTTTCTTCCTTCTTCACATAAACAACCTGCGTCATGGGATTGACCCGCATGTTAGTACTAGAAACTTTCCAGCAATCTATGGTCCACTTCCATTTAGGTTTCACATTAAACATGACTTTAATTATGTTCTCCGCGGCCGTATCTTCTACATCAAAGTTTCATTGTGGAAATATTTCACCAAAATTCTTTTCAACAAAGTTGATCACGCTAGTCTGCAGTAAACAAAAGATATCAACTTAGATATTTGACAGATTAACAAAGATGGAAGTAAAAAACTACTGAAAAGTTTCCGTTTAAATTTTAATTTTCCGCTTATATTTTAGTTTGCCGCTTTAAATTTAAGTCTTCCGGAAGACTTAGCTGAAGACTTCTAGAGAAACTGCTATATGTCTGAACTTATGTAATGTTTGATATTTTGCGAATTTGGCTAAGTTTTCTTGAGAATTCTTCTCCCTTAGTCATAGTAAATTTGACTAATTTTTTTTTGTTATTGTTTTTTGTTTTTGAAGTTATATCAATACCATCAATAATGTCAATTACTTTTGGCAAGATAATATTTTAGACATGAACATATTTACCAAATATTTTTCATTAATATCTCTTTAAATTTACAAAAGAATTCACAGTTAAAAGAGTACACCTATAAATCACAAAACAGAGCTTACAAAATTATTATAGATCAGTCCTCCACAAAAAAAAACTTGGACTCCCCTTGACATGGGAGAAGACTCTGTTAGAAGAATTCTAGTGAATTATATGTTAGAAGAATTTCCAGAAAGTCTGACTCAGATCTGAAAAACCTACAAATTCAAAAATGTTCAAATGGTTTCAAAACAAAGAAAATGAGTGGAATATAAGATATGTCTACCTTTAAAGAACATACAAAAATACATATCCAAAAAATAGATCTATCTTTAAAGTAGTAGAAGATGATAACTATGTAATAAAAACCTACAAAACAAGATGAATTTGTGAAAAAGATATGAGACAAAAATGATAAACTGATATAAAGTTTGGTGTTTTCAAGTTCTAAGAGATTTAAGAGAGATTGGAGATTTTTGGTTTGGGAAAAAGGTAAGAGCGTTAAGCAACCAGAGACTTACCAAAACTCCGCCATGGAGATTTACCAAAACGCTCAGATCTGTTATAAAAGAAGAGATATGAGAGAAAATTCCGCCAAGAAGTTTTCTAGAAGATTTCCAAGAAGTCTTCGAATGCATTAAATGTTAGAATACTTTCGAGAAGATTTTCCTGGAATCTTCCAAGTCTATCTTAGATCTGAAAAACATGCATATCCAAAAGCAATCAATTGGTTTCAAAACATTGAAAAACTTCAAAATAAGATAATAACTTAAAACAACAAAAAGAGTTTTAAAAAATGTAAGAGTTTGAAGCAACACGAGATTATTAAATGAAAAATATGATTTATAAACCTACCTTTAAAATAATGAAAAATGAGAACAATGTAATGAAAAACCTGCCAAACAATATAAATCAGTGAGAAAGTGATTTATTTTATAACTTATTTATTACCAGTTTTAGGTCATGTTATAGGCTCTATTATGTTTGTCTAGGATATGTTTTAGAGTATTTACAAGTCCTGGAATGTTTTGGAGATATATGGAGATACTTGGAACTTTTGGAGCATTTAGAGGAGAAGAATTTGTAGCTGACTATTTGAGGAGTCGAAGAACAAGACTGTCGTCGATCAACGACAAAACCTTGAATTCGAACAATGACGAAAGACCAAGGTTGATCTATGCTGCACACCTACCATCGATCGGCATCCAACTCGCAGACAGCCGATTGAAAAGCCCAAGTTTAGAAGACAAATGACGAGAATGCCCTGGATGAGTTTGACCTAAATTTTAGGGTTTTTATATTTATGATTATATATTGAGAGCAAAAAAGGGGGTGCAAGAGCATGCAAGGCTTGACACAACTTACAAAGTTTTATAGTTCTAGGTTTTTTGGGGAGAAGATTCATAACTCCTTAGGGAGATTTGTATTGGAACCCCAATATTTTATCTATGCATTATATTCAGACTATTGTTCTTTCTTTGATTATGTGTGAGTAGTCATCAAAAAGATTTAGGGTTGAATGATATCAATCATTGATTAGCCCAAAAGTAAGATTGCTAGTTAAGTTAATATCCACCAACTGAGTTGTGCTTAATGCTTGCATTCTAGAGTAGCTAACTAGGATATCGAAAGTAGGACATGGACGACTACGAGAGTAGGTTCTGTGCCAGAATAGACTCCATTGAACTAGGCTGTTAGGCGCATGCGAGAGCTGGTCTAATAAGTCTGGTGGACTTATCAAATCTCGTTCACACTTCCTTCTGATTTCACCGTCGTTCGACATCATACCTTAGCCATCGATCGATGGTCTTTCCGTTTGTTCGCATACGAGAGTTGGAGTTAAAAGGGTCATAATAGTTAATGTTTGAGTTATAGTATATTTACTTATATGTGCTTCTTATCCACTATAATCCATTAGGCTTAAAACTCTAGATCTAGCATATTTACATTTGCATCAAGTTAGTTTTTAAGAATATTTCGATATTTGCATTATTAGCATAATTTCATATTGCATCTCTACTTCTTGATAAGGAATATTTCCTTAATTGATTGTTTGCCACCAATATATGTATTCACCTAGCTTACTCTTTAGAAATTAGAAATCTATTGTGTGTCATTGCTCTCTGTGGATTTGATCACTAAGTGCTACACCTGATCTCATTTGGCAATAGTATTATTTGTGTGTAAAGACTAGGGTTAGTTTGATAGTTAAATGTTTAGAATATTCATACCCTGCTAGAACAATAAAAACACGCATGTCAAATTTGGCATCGTTGCCGGGGAGCATTGATCGCCATTAGATTTAATTTCTAGGATTTAGTCTAGGTTTGTTACTACTTTCAAGTTACTAAATTTTATTTTCTTTGTTTTTCAAGTGCATGCAAAGACACACCATGAGCAATAAAGGACAAGAACTACTATTCTCTGACCCCGATAAACTCAAACGTATAATCCGCAAAGAAAACGACAAGCATCGATCGACATCACCAACACCGCGTCGATTGATACTTCTTTACATATAGCATCGACCGACATCAGAACTCGAGCATAGACCGACACTGATCACATAGCAACGATTGACAGCAACGTACCCGCACAATCGATAGAAGCAGACAAGTTCAGATGGTTACGAGTACTATACTGACTCGGGATGAGAATGAGAACCTTCATGACCAAGACGGTCATCTGCGTAATGCAGCAGGTCAAAAAATAGACGGCCAGGGGGCTATAATCCCTGATATTGAAACAGAAGTAGACACTGCAGTAGCTCAACTTGAAGCTAATGCCCAAGCTGCTCAGAGAACACTGGCTGACTACAACCGTCCAAACTAGTTGTATGCCAACAGATCAGCCATTCGCCCTCCAGCTTTTCAGAGGAATGATTTTGAAATCAAGCCCTCCTTCTTCGGACTTGTAGCATAGACACCTTACCATGGGTTACGACATGAGCGATTTGAGGATCTAGTGACTGCTATCAAAGCCAATGGAGTCCCAAGGACTATCTCTTTTGTAAGCTCTTCAAGTACTCACTTTTTGAAGAAGCTTCATATTGGCTTAAGCAGTTACCACCAGGATCCTTGACATCCCGGAATGACATCAAGAATGCTTTCTTGCATAACTTCTTTGATGACGTAAGAGCAGAAGATTTGAGGAGCAAGATTGCTACTTTTTCACAAGAACCCTTAGAATCTTTCAGATACTCCTGGATGAGATTCAAATCATACCAAATAGATTATCCACATCATGGATTCATCGAAGTGTAACTTCTCAACACTTTCTGTAAAGATATTGGGTTATAGTACAAGATGGCTTTGCACACAACTAGTGAGAGAAATTTCAGCACTAGGTATCCTAAAGAAGCTACAAGGTTGATTGAGAATTTGGCATCCATCAACAACACCAAGAACACAGACTTTGAAAGAAAGAAATCTACTCCAAATATGAGCAAGGATCAGATTGAAGAGGTCAAGGCAAAACTAGATAATGTTCAGAAATTCTTCATGAAGCAAGTCACTTTTGCAGAAGTATAAGAAATAAAGTCTGGAGATGATGAGATTGAAGAAGAGGATGTTAACTACATTGATGGGAATGGTTTCCAGAGACAAGGGAATCCAGGTTTCAACAGAAAATCCTATGGGAATGGTCAAAGGAGTATCTATAATAAGGGTTCACAGCGAAAACCCTTCAACAACAACAGAACTTATGGATCTTCTTACTACCAGAATCCTCCTCCAGAGACTCAAGAAAGCAAGATTGAAGCAATGGTTGACAGTGTTTTAAAGAGACAACAAAAGTTGACTATGGATTTCAATGGAAAGATAGATGGGTTGTGCCTCAACCTCAACACCAAGTTCAAAAATCTCAACACCAAGTTCGAAAATCTCAACACCCATGTGAAGAAGCTGGAGAATCAAGTGCTGCAAACAAGTGAAACCATTAGGAGGCATGAGAGCCTGATCAAGGAGAAGATGGAGGCTGGACAGAAGCACCACTTCAATGCATTGATTTATGATGATTTTTCGCAGGAAGTTAAGAGGGAAAGGCTCCAAGAAAGACATTTTGTGTGGAAGTTTGATGTCATTCGACAGTTTGCATTGGTGTCAATCGACGCCAAGCAACGAACATAGATCAACAAAGAATCATGCAGCTTCAGTAGCTTCATGTGGATCGACAAACATCGATCAAAACCTACACAAGACAATCGACCGACATAGAGATAGAGGAAACGATCAGCAATGTGACGTGAGCATCGATCGACATATGAGAAAGGCGGTTCTGCTGCCAAGCATTGCTCCAAATTTAATTGTGCTTCCAACCGGAACAATTTCAGAATAATATACTGACACATCTGAAAGTATGGATTTTGATAGAGAAGATGAGGGACACTCTAGGAGGAAGCAAAAGATCCCCAAACATCTACGCAGAGAATCTAATGAAAAAGAGATGGATAGTTTTACCAAAAGAGTTTTCAAAATTCCTTTAGATACTCTTTTTGATGAAGCTTATTATACTCATAGATTGTGGATGTTTTTCAGGGAAACAAGAGCGAAAACGATGATATAGAGGTCATGTTCAATCATCTCAGAGAAAAGATGAAACAAAGGACATGTGTGAAGAAGAAAAGTGATTTTGGGAAGTTTGTGATTCCATGCTTTATCAAGGGAAACAAATACCCAATGCCCTCTGTGATACTGGATCATCAGTGAGCATTATGCCAAAAACTATGGAAGAGGAGCTGAACTTAAAAGTGGAACCCTCCAATGATTCCTTCACATTTGTAGGCTGCTCAAAAGTGAAGTCGGGAGGGATAGTAAAAGATGTTTCAGTGCAGATTAACAACACCCTAGTTCAAGTAGACTTCCACATTATGGACATCAGGATAAATTGGTACTCTTCGCTACTACTTGGGAGAGCATTCATGGCTACCGTGGAAGCTATCTGCGATATGAAATTAAGCAGGTTGTATCTATCTCTAATTTATCAAAATATTTTCTATGAACCTGTCAAGAATAAGAACAAAGCTACGATGATTGAATTGTGTGATGATGTAGAACTAGTGGCCATATTCTTATGTGATTATGACTTCAATGAAGAGTCGGAGGATGGAGCATCGATCGATACCTAGCCCAGACAACCAATCAGCACCCTTGCAGTTCAGCAATCGGTCGACACCCACCCTTTGTTATTGATTGACACTAACACTCCATAACCGATCAATGACTACCACACATATGGTGATTATAACACAACCTACCCCGAGTACGACGAAGACTATAGAGAATAAGAGATGATTGAGTACCGTGGTATTGCTATGGAAGAGGCTGGTGTTTTTCATCTTTCCCATTGACTCAGAAAATCGACATTGATCGATGGTAACCATATGTCATCGATCGATACTGACCAAGAAGCAGCATCTAAAGTAGATTCAGCTACAAAACACTTGAAGGAATATGGTTATATACAACCAGATGAGTTTGGTATCATGAGAGATCCAAACGATCACGCAAGAGCTATGGATGGCAGACTACAAAATGTCACGAGGGAAAATATAGCAGATATTCTTGCCAGGACTAATGGAGCTAGAAACCTTTCCGCGCAACAATCTGGTTATCGAGCATCGATCTATGGCCACTATACACCATCGATCAACACACGTCCGACATGCGAAGGATACGATGAAGATTACAAAGAGGAAGAGCAGATTTAATATTGCGGCTGGCATCAGAAGACGTTGGCTGGGTGATGAACATGAGAGTGGATAATCAAGCATCAACCAGGCTATTCCTGGCCATCGAACGACATCAGACACGAACCAGAGCACGAACATGGAGCAAAAGAGACATATATTTGTAATCTCAGACCAGATGAGTTCGGAATTTTCAAAGACCCAGAGGGACGTGCACGGGCTCTTCATGGGAGAATCCTACATTTGTCTAAGGAGGATGTAGCAAATGCTCTTATGATGGCTAATAGATCGGGTAATATATTTAGACAGCAGGAGCAGCCATCGATCGACGCACATCATACAACATCGATCGACATTGACGAGCAAAAGAACAATCCAATCTGTAATGTTCCATACAATCCCAATTATCCTGGATCGATTGACCGCACCCACCAGGCATCGATTGACAGACTAATCCAGAAGTACAAAAATTTTGTCATTCTGATGCCTACAACTTTCCACCATCGATCGGCAGCAACATCACCTCATCAATCGAATGGCGTTTCGAGCAAGGTACGAGAGATTTGATATTGAAGGCAATAGACTTTTCCGCTGGGAAAAGAAAGATGAGTATGGCATCTACAGAGATGAGAATGGTAATGCACGAGCTACAGATGGAAGGGTAGTGAATGTGCAAGCTGGAGACATCAGAGCAGTTCTAGAGAGAGCTAATTTGTTTGAGCAGAACTATAAATGTTTACCAGATCATGCAGCAAAGAACGTTATGTCTAGGAAGGATCAACATACATACAACAGAGAAGAGATTGATGATATTATGCATGAGATCTACATAGCTCAAGATCTGTCACTGGATGATTTCTACAAGAGGTTGGATGATGTCTACTATCCTATAGACAATTGCCTCATCGGTTTGACTGCACGCATGGATGAGATGACGCAAGATTTATATATTGTTCAGAAACAGCATGCGAATGGGGCAGACGGACTGGCATCGATCGACGGCGACATTAGGCCATCGATCGACACTGAAGATTACAGATAGAAGACCGCAACAGAAATAGAATTAGAAGATCGGTTTGATAAGATTGCTTTTTCTCAGAGCCTGATGAAGGAAGATATTTCTTAGCAATTGGAGGATTTATCAGAGACTACATCTGCCAGATTTAGAATGCTACAGCACAGTATTTAGAAACTACAAGAAGGAATGCATACAATGGCGTTTGCAGAGCGGTTACAAGGAATGAGAAAACCAGAGGAGATGAGGCAATACGGAGCTTTGTTAGTACATGGTTTCAGAAGAGCAAAGAAGATGTAGACACATATTTTTTAAGTGTTAATCCAACTTCATATTAGTCAGAGAGTTTAAAACGTCGAGCTTAAGACTATAATCAGGCGCTGAGTCGGAGGCAACCCACAATTTAGTAATCTTTTATTTCATTTTTACTTATACTACTATTTATTTCATTTTTTACTTTGTTTTATTGACTGTTTGAGTCCACCATCGATCGACACCCTAGAGGCACCATCAGTCGACTATGTATCGCGACCATCGATCACCATACACGCCTACCATTGATTAATACTCTTCCACAGAGTCTGGTATCGAGTTTTCTACTTAACCTATTTACTTCTCATTTAATTTTTCATAACTAATCTGAGACGGATTACACTAGGGACAGTTTAATTTAAGTCTCGGGGAGGTTTGCTAATGATATTTGATTTGTTTTGAGTTTTATTTACTATATATAAGTTTTCAAAGAGTTTTATTGAGTCAAGAAGTGGACTATGATCCAGATTTATTATTGACTAGTCACACTTTAGCATCATTTTTAGAAGGTTGTTGCAAAGATTACTAAAGATACTAAAGTGGATCATCCTGCCACTATATCATACTTGCTTAGAAAGTTTAAAGGAACTGAAGCTGATTTCCAACACTAATCTTGACATTATATGCTTGCTTTAGGGCTTGGTATACACTGGATCGGATTCTTTCTGCAAGTATGTAGGTACAAATCATTGTACATTTGTTTCCCTTCTCTCTTTCTATTCATCATCTACCTAATAGCTTAAAAGATGGAGATGACTTCCCAAGATGCAGAGGGGTAGGTACATTACCGATGACCCCATTATTCTAATTCAAATGAATGATCACACATCGTTGGAAGCGAGGGGTAAGTACATTACCGATGACCCCACTATTCGCCTACAACTTTTCCCAAAAAGAAAAAAAGAAAAAAGAGAAAAAGAAAATCGAAAATAAATTGGCAAGATGGACTGTATCATCATCATTTTCCATTAAGTTTGAGATCCAAAAAGATTCAGAGAGAAAAGAGGGAAGAAAAGGATCAGAGAAGACTACATGTGTACTCAGATATTTGCAGGGATAAGGAGTCCATGTGTCCTTTGATTGATACTCCCAAGATAAATTTTGCACTTTTGTTTTATGCAAGAAATAAGGTTAGTAGAGGGGTGAGTGAGACTAGTATTCGCCAAGTTGTTGGTATAATGGATTTGGTTGCTATACTAGGATAAGATATATAAAGTTCCTCTAATATTGGATTTATTTGATGTGGTTGCAACATAGTAAAGGTGATAAGGATGAGCTAGAATTATTGTGACTCCCTGCTTTTTCAAACCTCTTCCACAGGTTTACCCTTGTTTTGCTTGAGGACAAGCAAAAGATTAAGTATGGAGGAGTTGATAGGGTTAGTATTTACCACTTTTAAGCCATGATATCATTCCTATTTATAGTTTATTATATGTTTATGTAGTTGTATGAGAGTATTTTCATGTTCATGTATGTTTTGGAGTACTTTGGTGATTCTGGAGCTGTTTGAGATGTAGAACTACGAAGATGTGTCAGAATCTATGAATGGAGATCTTTCCACGTTTTGATTGAGGTCATATTTAGACAAACGATAAATATTTGAGTTAGCTTTCCAATGCCACTGGTTTGAGGTCTATCTGACGGTTAGATCTAAAGTTATGTCCAATTTACTGAAGAGTGGTTTGTATGCCTCACAAGAAGAAACTGTCCGAGAAGATGAATGAGTGTCGATCGACGGCCCAGGCTTGGTGTCGATCGACGGTGATCCCAGAAGATAGGCCCAACTTGTTTTATGGCCAACTTAAGCCCAGAAGCCACCACAATTTACAATAATACCCCTGGACGAGTTTAGACCTAATTTATATAGTTTTCTAAGCCATTGTTGACGGCTAAGCTTTATTTTATTCATTGTATTAAATTTTAGAGAGAAGATCATTTTTTCCTTCAGAGATAGATTGGAACTCCTTTGGTTTTATATTGATTTATATATCTAGAATTTATTCAGACTATGATTTGTGTTATTGCTTCCATGTCTGAGTAATCATCTTGTTAGGTTTAGGAATTTCATGTTCTTAATGTAAAACTGATAGTCATAGGATTGCTAGGTTATCTATAGATCTCTACACCAGGGTGGCTTGTAATATTATGATCTAGAGTAGTGGAATAGCACGAGAGTGTAACAGATTACTTGAACCTAGAATCATAGGACAATTGAGAGGTACGAGAGTGCAATTAACTAACAGAACCCGAGCCCTCTGTGGATTAGATATCTAGGCGCATATGAGAGTTGGTCTAGGACCTAGTTAAACATTATCGATATGTGTGTTAATGCTTGTATGAGGTAGCATCGGTCGATACCCAAGCATTGGTACCGATCGACGCTCAATTCTTGTTTGCATGCGAGAGCTGGAACATAGAACTTAGGCATCTGATTAGTAATTGCATGAGAATGCTGGAATACTTTCTTATTGAATTCGAGTACTAGAATTTGATCTATAAAACACTTAGCATCTTTGATTTGCGTTTTAAATATGTTGATTGATAAATCCCTAGACCTAGCTATTTCATCTTATTGTTATCAAACCAACCACCTGCTTACCTGTCTACTATTACCTCTTTAATAAACTTTGCCTAACTCAATCTAAACATCTATAGTTTATTGTGTGCCCACGCTCAATGTGGATTCGATCCCTAAATACTGCAATTGAACCTCTTATTTGAAAGAGTAGAAATCACTCTTAGAGTAATTTGAGTGATATCAGTAAGCAGCTCATTTCATGGCCTTAGCTCATCCATATACGGATGTAGAGCTCAATTTTTCTTGAATGAGGTCTACAAGCTCCATGGGTTTCCTCGTTCAATAGTCAAGGACATAGACACAGTTTTCTTGAATGAGTTTTGGCAGAATTGTTCAAGATTCAAGGTTTCTCATTGAAAACTTCAACGGCTTATCACAGTGATGATCAGACGAAGATGGTGAATAGGTGTGTTGAGACTTACCAGCGGTGTATAACTAGAGTTATACCTTACTTGTGGTATAAATGGTTACCACTTGCAGAGTATTGGTACAATAATAATTTTCATATGGCCACACAAGCAACTCCGTATGAAATAATATATGGCCAACCTCCACCAATACATTTACCTTGTTTGCCAGGAGAGTCTAAGATTCAAGTGGTGGCTAAGATTTTGGAGGAACGTGAGAATATGTTACTGATTTTAAAATTCTATTTGACGCGTGCTCAACATCGCATGAAACAAAAGGTTGATTTGCACAAGAGTGACAGATAATTTGAGGTGGGAGACTAGGTTTACTTGAAGCTTCAGCCTTATAGACAGCAGTCAGTGGTGGTTCTTTCTAACCAGAAGATTTCTCCTAAGTATTACGGACCATAAAAGTGTTAGATAGGCATGGCTCAGTGGCATATAATCTGGAGTTACTTGTGGGTTCCCAAGTACATCCGGTGTTTCATTTTTCATAGTTGAAGAAATCAGTGGGATCAATGTCAATATCTACTCAACTACCATTAGTTCGTTATGAAGTGGAAGAAAAAGGGAAACCACATTACTTTTGGGAAAATGGTTCAAAGGCATAACAGGAAAGCGACAATGGTAATGGTTAAGTGGGTTAATCAAATAGAAGAGGAAGCTATATCGATATATCTCTACGACCTACAGAAGAAGTTTCCGGATTTTCAGTGTAATACGTTGTAGTAAAGGTTCTTAAGGAGGGGAGATTTGTCACATGATAACAAGGAGTGGCAACTGGCAGAGTTAGTTGGATCGTTTGAAGTTCTTTATGATATTTAGAGTCTAAGAATAAGCAGTTGACACGTGGAAGGGGCGAGTTAACATTGACTCGCTCAATAACTCGTTCAACAGTGAAGATAAATAGCTAAGTTTGTTCACTTGTTCTATTCATTCTGAAAATTTATTGTGGTTTTATCTTGAGTATATAACATTTATGTAACTCGTTTAATCCTTATTGTTTGAAGATCTTTCTTTATTACGATTTTCTACATGCGGATTACATTTTGTTGCTTTTTGAACGGCGACTCGATTCAAATAGTGAAATCATCAGATTCTCGCTATTAAAAGGCTGATCAAATATATGGCTGTGAAGACTCTCAAACCCTTTATATATATACACCATACACGAGCTTGAAGAAAAAGTAAAGAAGCATTGAAGATAAAGTAGTGGGTATTGAGGTTTCAATGCTATAACCACTGCCGTTTCTCAGGTGACTCGCATGGGGAAAGGAATTGGAACGGCCAGGGTTTTCGAGATCGAAATGAAAAAACAAAGTGAAAAAAAAAAAGTGAAGGAGACATATTATTTTGGGTTTTTTTGTTCAATGAGAGATTGGACGTTGCTATCTCGACATAAACATATACATCCCAAATTAAAGTCAAGAGAACTGACAAACAATAGATGATATGAACAAACAGTTAATTGACAGAGCTGCGATGGCAATAGCAATATTAAGCTCGTCTTTGTTTAATAAAATATTAGATTTTTTTTGTTTGAAAACTTAAAATAATTAATTTTATTGAAATTTTTGTCTTTTTATATGAAAAATGTACACATTTTCTCTTTTCCTCTCAAATGACTACAACAAAAATCTATTTTAATATTTTAAAACTCTCCAACCTCTCTCTGATCTCTTTGAATTTAAAAACACCAAACTTTATATCAATTTCTCATTTTTTATCTCATGGCTTTCTCACTAATTTATTTTGTTTTTGCAGGTTTTTCATTACATGGTTATCATCTTCCACTCCTTTAAATGTATATCTATAAATCATATTTTTTCATTTGGTAACCTCTTATTGATTAAAGCTCTTATCTTTTGAAAACGTTTTTTTGTTGTTTTAAGTTCTTACCTTATTTTTGAAGCTCTCAATGTTTTGAAGTCAATTGAATGCTTTTGGATATGTAACTTCTTGGATTTAAGACAGACTTGGAAGATTTTAGAGAAGTCTTCTCGAAAGTCTTCTAACACTAAATGCACTAGAAGACTTCTTGTAAGTCTTCTGGTGGAGTTTTCTCACATATCTCCTTTTTCATAATAAATCTGAGCGTTTTGGTAAGTTTTCATGACGAAGTTTTGGTGAGTCTCTGGTTGCTTAAAGCCCTTACATTTTTCCCAAAATAAAACCATTCAATCTCTCTTAAGTCTCTTATAACTTGAAAACATCAAACTTTCTATCAATTTATCAATTTTTGTCTCATATATTTCTCACTAATTCATCTTGTTTGCAGATTTTTTATTACATTGTTCCCATCTTTTACTACCTTAAAGGTAGATATATTTTTGGATATGTATTTTGTGTGTGTTTTTAAAGTAGACTTATCTCATCTTCCACTCATTTTCTCTGTTTTGAAGCTATTTGAAAATTTTTAGATTTGCAGGTTTTTCAGATTTTAGTCAGACTTTGAAAGATTTCTGGGAAGTCTTCTCGAAATTTTTCTAACATATAATACGTTAGAAGACTTCCTGAAAGTCTTCTGATGGATTTTTCTTCCATGTCAAGTGGAATGCAAGATTGTTTTTGTAGATGAATGATCTATAATAATTTTGTTTATGGTCTTTTGTGATTTGTAGGTGTACTTTTTTATTTATGAATTCTTTTGTAAATTTATAAAAATATTTATTAAAAAATTGGGAAATATGTTCATGTCTATAGTAATATCTTGCCAAATACTTGACATTATTGAAATTATTGATACAACCTCAATAACAAAACACAATAACACAAAAAATAGTCAATTTACTACAACTAAAAAAGAAAAATTCTCAAGAAAACTTAGTCAAATTCACAAAATATCAAACATTACATAAATTCAAACATATAACAGTTTCAATAGAAGTCTTATGGGAAGTCTTTCGGAAGACTTAAATTTAAAGTGGAAAATTGAAATATAAGCGGGAAATTTAAGCAGAAAGTTTAATTTTAAGAGGGAAACTCAAGTTTTAAGTGAAAGTTGAAATTTCAAATTTCATGAAAGTTAAAAAAGTATATATTATGATTTAAGAAGACAACTTAAACTATATTACTTGATACTTTTGAAGTTACTTAACACTTTTGAAAGTTTTAAAACATATTTTAAAGTTACTTAACAAGTTTACAAAAACTAACGTAGAAGACTTCCACGAAAACCTTCTAAGACTAGATAAAAACATTAATAAACATGAATATTGGTAAACTCATAATTAAAACCAATTATGTTATGAATTTCATTCAGAAACCCCAATATCAACTAATATACATGAATTAACAAGAAAATGTTAAAAAAGTCTTATAGTTTAGAGAAAATGAAAGTTTATTAAACATTAGAAGTCATATAGAAAACTTCTAGGAAGTCATATAGAAGACTACTAGGAAGTCTTTCATTTAGGTCATTTTTGCAATTAAAATTTTACAAATGTAGACTTCCAAAGAGGTCTATTCTACATCATACTTCTTTGGAAGACTTTCTTTGTAAATATTGGCTTACTTTTTTTTTGAAAAAAAAATCGAAAATACTAGAGAAGACTTTCTAGTAAGTCTTCTAAGATAAATATGCTAGTTTTGCAATTGACCGAATTGTGTCAAAATTTTCACTTTTTCTAGAAAACTTACATGGAAGAATTCCTCCAGAGAAATACAAATTAAATATTATATTTAACTAGACGATTTGATAAAACTTAAATATTATATTTAACTATATGACTTGATAAAACTTAAATATTATATTTAACTAGACGACTTGATAAAACTTTAATATTACTTGGAAGTCATCTAATTAAATGAAATATTTACGTTTTATGATATTACTTAAACATTACTTTATCTAGACGACTTACACGGAAGTCTTCTGTGATAACCAAGGTTTGACTAGAATCTTGGAATAAAATTATGGAAGACTTTTGTGTAAGTCGTCTAGTTAAAATTAACTATTTAAATTTTATTTTTCAATTACAAATGTAATCTGAGACGATTTTCACCGACAATGAGAATACTTACACTAAGAATTCAGAAGACTTACATGGAAGTTGTAATTCGTCTAGAGAAAGTTAAATTTCTGATACAATTTGGTCAATTACAAAACTAATATATTTATCCTAGATGACTTACCGGGAAATTTTCTCTGGTAATTTCGAGATTTTTTTGTTAACAAAGAAAAGTTTGAAGACTTTCAGAGAAGTCGTATCTAGAAAAAACACATAAAATCAATTTCAAAAGTAACATATGCATTGACCAAAAGACTTCCGTATAAATCTTCTAGGACGAGAAGACTTCCACGGAAGTCTTCTGACGAATAGATCTGGAAAATAATCAATTTCTTACTTTCAACCAGTGAGATAACTTGATTAGCTTCTCCTATCACACCGAATTTCACCACGAAACAGATCCACTTGTTAATGATCAAGAATCATGAGTTTGAACTTTACAAAGTTTAGAATCGTAATCTTGAATTTTTTGGATGAATATATAGATAAAGTGAAAGAGATGTAGTTTTTGAGCATAAGAAATAAGATAACAGGATTGAAAATCGGTTTTTAGATGCATTAAGAGCTTCAAATTGCTTGTTCATGGTGGTTGGTGTAGTGATGGTAATAATTATATAGTAAATACTTGATGAATATGAAGATGATAAAGTAAAATACTCATTTTCAAAAAAAAAAAATAGCATTTTTGTGAATAATCTAAATTTTTGGGTGAAAAGGACAAATAAAAATTTGTAAAAAAGATCATAGGGTTAGTTTTGTGTTTGACATTAAGTTTCAATTAAAAACACTTCTTGTTTAGTCAAATATTAGTATTCAAACCCTTCGAAGAACCACACTATAAAATATTAGTATTAAGATATATATATATATATTAATATTTAATTATGTCTATTAATTATGTGCATTTCAAAACTAATCTAATCCAAAATATCTTAAGAAAAATATTTTGGATTGGGATTCCCATACTTTTGAGATAATCATAATATATATATATATAAAGAACTTTGTGTTGAAATATATCTATTGGATGTGTTCTAAGGTTCTTTGCAACAAGAATGCTCTTCTTTTTTATAACAAGTTTGCTCTTATATGGTCTAAAATCAATGCTTCACCTGCTTTTAATCTGAAACTAGATTTTAACCCGCACGTCCGTGCGGATATTTTTCTATTTTATAAATGTATTTGATATTATTACAAATATTTTAACTATATAAATTTTAATTTAATGTTATATATTGTGTAACTCTATAAAAAAATTATATTTCTTCTTCAACATTATTAATATATAGTGATTTGTTTAAAACATTTTAATTTGTTATTAATTTTTATTACTTACTAATATATTTTCGATTTAGATACAATAAAATAACCATATAAAATAATCAAATAAAGAATCTCTTTCAAAATATATTTTTTTTCTTTATTTATACATTTTGCATATAATATATTTTAAATTTTATTTATATATATTATTTAAAAGAAATCTATTTAATATGTATAAGAAAATATACTTTAACATATATCATTTTAGTGTTTTACGGAATTTATAAGTAAAACACTATTTTGTTTAAATAATATAAATCTATTTTTTAGTAAATTTTATACATAGTAGTATCTATCATTTTATTTTATTAAAATTTATTGATACATGATATTTTTTGGATGTTATGATATTAAGTTTTATTTTAAAAAATTAAGACTTCATTGCTTTAATTTTTACAACATATTCAAATAGTTTTTTCGTGGTGCATTTCAAAAGATTATTCTTTATTATCCAGGATTTTATCTTTTATAGATTTTGCAATGCTATTATTTTGAGTGTAAATATTTATTTTCAAAAATTTATATTTGTCAAAAAAACTTTAGAAAATTACACAACTATTTTTGAGTTTGGAACATCAAATTAATTTTGCATTTTTTGTTACTACATCTAATCTATTATTTTATACATAAGATATTTGAAGTTTGGTACTATTTAAAAGAAAATTCCCAACATATTTTTTATAATTAAAACAAAAATAAATATTAAATTAAAATTTGATTTGTCATTAATATTTAAATTGAGTTGCTAAAATACCATAGTTTTTTATTGACATTTTTTAAAAAATAGTATATGAATTAGAGTTTATTATATATTGTTATATTTTTGTATACAAACATTTTAAACAATATATTGTTGTGAGTTTCAATATAAATAGAAAATTGTAGATATATAAGTTTAACATATGTTAATACATTTATTTTGTATAAAGCTATTATACATTTTATGAATTTTAGCCTATTTTAGTGATGAATGATGATTTATTTAAATGAAAAACTTTACAATTTAAAATTTGTTAATTTACCTATTTAATATAGTTTTATCATATTTAATTCATGTAACACTTATATTTTCATACAGTCCAGAATATATTTATAGAATTTATAAAAAATAGTAGAATTTTTATTTTCTTGTTTATAATAAAATTTTAGTTAACATTGATTTATAATAATGTTATATAACTAATTACGAAATTTATTAATGTATTATTTTAAAAAAATATATTTAAATTCTTAAGTAAGATTTTGTTAGATTCTTTCTCAACAGATTTTGTTATAATTAAAAAATAAAATTCAAATCTTTAGTGGTTTATTATTAATGTAAGTAATTAAATATGTCATTTTAACTAATTTTTGAAATGGTTCAATTACTATTTGTTAATAGTAGATAAAATTTTAAAATTTGTTAATTTACCTATTTAATATAATTTTACCATATTTAACTAATGTAACACTGCTATTATTATATAATAAAGAATATATTTATAGAATTTATAAAAAAACAGTGTAGAATTTTATTTTTCTGTTTTGTAATAAAAACTTAGTTAAAATTTATTTATATAACATTATATTACTAATCACGAAATTTATTAATGTATAATTTTATAAAAATATTTAAAATTTTAAGTAAGATTTTGTTAGATTCTTTCTCAACAGATTTTATTATAATTAAAAAAATAAAAATTTTATTTTGTTTATTATTAATGTAGATGATAAAATATGTCATATTAACTGATTTTTGAAATGGTTCAACTATGACTTGTTAATATTAGATTTAAAATAGGACTCTGTTATAATATAATAGATTCTGATACCAGATTTATATACCCAAAATATTCGGTGGGTGTTGCACACGTTTTAGAAGGATTGAAAATTCGGTTATCAAATTATAAATATGGTATAATGAGTTGAGGAATATTCTGGAAAAAAATTTGGTTCCTAATTGATTGATATCAAAATCGTGATTGTTTAAAAAATTTATTATTTCTAATATCTAATATAATTAAATTCAAAATCTTATAGGTTAAAAAAATAGACTATTTTATTTGGTTCCTAATTGATGATTATCGAAATTGTGATTGTTCAAAAAATCTATTATATCTAATATCTAATATTATTAAATCAAAAGTCAACTATTTAATACTTCAAAAATTGTGTATTTTGACATTTTATAAATCAAATATAATTTATATATTTATGTTAATATCATTTAGAAATCAAGTATTTCTTATATCGTATGGGGAAATGATTAGAATAAATGACGAATATGTATTATCAATAAATTGTTACAAAAATTTAGGAAGATCTGCATTAAAAATATATGGAAATCATAAATATTTGTTCAACTGTTTGTAATATTGGGTAGATTTGAGTATAAAAATATTCGGTATTTCTATTTTTCAACTGAAACAGGTGCAACTGATCACAATATTTCTTATATTCGTGTACCTGTATATTTTAGATTTTTAATTATTATTCTAAGCGGAGATCGATATTTACTATATGTTTTTTTTTGAAAATTAATCTCTCAAAACTTTTATATTTTATTAATATAAAAAATTAATATTATATTTATAGATAGTTTTATATAACATACACTATATATTTTGAGATTGCTTTTTTCACGACAAAGAAATAACAACCCATTGATATTAATTAAATTAAATATATTATTTTAAATGATATTGGAAGAATCTGTAAATAAGAAAGAAATGTGATGACTAAATGTGTAAATAGAAGAAAATATTTAATCTGCTATCCTTGTTTCCAAACATTCTTCATTTAGTCTAGTATCTATGTTTCCAAACATTCCAATTTTATACTTGAGTTTTAATAATATACATGTTAGTTAATAGATAAGTCACAATATTTTTCAATAAATCTAAAAAAAACATGTCAAGGTAACTTTCAAATAGGCCTATGTTTTAATATATTAGATATACACACGTCAATGATTCACACTTCACAGAACAAAGTTGTAATAAATTCCATCGGAACCATTCACGTGTTAGGCGATATGGCCGAATCAACGAAAATAGTAAAATTCAACCGAACAGAGTTGTGTATATCTATTATATTAAAACAGAAGTGACCATCTCACTTTACGTGTGATTTTTTTTTTAAATGAACCGTCTATTAGTAAATATGTATATATCATCATCACAATAAACATATTATACATCCTTCGTTTAATCAAACTTTTGAGCATCGATGGAAGCTTTCGTTCCCAAACCAAACCCTAATCCATAAATTGAAAGAAATCGAAGGCTCCATGAACAATGCCCAGAATAGAAGATCAACGAGAATGTTCAGAGCTATCATGGATCTTGCCCAAAACCTCAATCGTGGTTACAACCGTTCTTCAACTCTACTCTAGAGATGAAATCAACTCATCTGCTTCATCCTTCTCCAATTCTCTTAGCGATAGATATGGGTTCTGAGGTGACAAGATCCATGACAAGTTGCAATCTCAGATGTTTAGGACTCATCAGAGCTAAATCTACAGGTAAATGGTTATAAAGTTGCAATCCTTTCGTTTCTGGCCCATGCAAACCGATTCAGGTAATGGCTTACCATCTGCTATGCCAATACTTAGTTTCTCAGTAAATAACTAAAATTTGCATGCTTAGCGAGAAAAGTAGCAGTTAACTTACTAATACCTACCTCTGTATTCAACTCAGGATCCCAGAGTCTGTAGCAGATGATTGAAGGTGTATCAATCCGTCCTGTCCCACCTGAGGATCTGTATGAAGGTGTCTTTTTCGTTGAAGGATCCGTGGCCGACGCTGATCTCAGAGATGGATGGTGGCACGGTGTGGTCGTTAAAAAATTGGACGATGATCTGTTCTTGGTCTGCTTCGATACTCCTCCAGACATACTCCAGTTCCATAGAAAGCAGTTGAGACCCCATCTTGACTGGACTGGTTCTGAATGGGTTCGACCACAAAACAAGGTAAAGTCTTCTTTTTTTTTGGCTAAAATTTCAACATTTGTTTTGATTTGCATGTCAAAGTTTTGAACTTTATGAACCTTACTATGTTTTTTGTCTTTGGAAATGAAAATGAAGGAACTGAGTACTTCATTGTTTAGCTCTGGTACCATGATTGAAGTGAGTCGTGTGATTAATAAATTGGAATCCGCATGGTTCCCTGCAATTGTCATTAAGGAGCTTGAAGTGGATGA
Source organism: Moricandia arvensis (assembly GCA_905132765.1). Lineage (NCBI taxonomy): Eukaryota > Viridiplantae > Streptophyta > Magnoliopsida > Brassicales > Brassicaceae > Moricandia > Moricandia arvensis. Next base: position 8,853 of record CAJHQP010005300.1, on the reverse strand, counting down.
TGAGAAGAAAATCATTGTCAAAAGTTGTTACAAGTCTTTGATTTTCAACGCTGATGAAGTGAACTCAAACTTCCCCGTTGATGTATGCAAAGTCAGGCCTGTGCCTCCTCCATCTTTTGTTGAAGAATACAGCTTATTAGCTCCTGTTGAGGGGAATACTTACTGATAAACGCTACACAGTGAGTTTCTTGGCCACAAAAGAGGAGTATGTGTTCAGACACTCTGACCTTAGGCCTTCAAAGGAGTGGGAAGACGGTGTTTGGCATGAACTTCCTAAGGTATTTCCTTTTTTTTTCATTCACATTGTGTCCAATTTGGTTATTTGTGAAATCAAGTGATATATGTTCTTTTACCATTCTCCAGAGAAAGCTTGAAAAGGAAACTCCTTCAGACGGCCAAAAAAAGAGACTAGAACAGTGGATGAAATAAAGGCCAAATACAGAAAAGCAGGGGTGAGTCAAAATCATTTTCGATCTTTAACCCAAAAGAGCTCTTTTTGCTTTCTATGTCTAACAATGGTTGTGGGTATTTTTTTTCCAGGAAACCTCAGCAATAACTTCACAAGCAAAGGACAAACTTCTTGAGCGTGGTGAAAAACTCGAGCATTGATCTTGGTAAACTCTTTTACATAAGCTAGAACTTTTTTATTGATATGCTAATACATATTGCATACTATATAAAGATCATTCTCTATGCTTTGTTTTAGCCTCTTCTCTACCCTACTGTTTTCATAGTTTGAATTTTATCATCACGTATATATTTATGTAAATTAAATTACTCTTTTCGACCAAATAAAATAAAAATCATTTCATATATATCATACAAACTGCTTTTGGACCAAAGAAAATTAAAATCATTTCATATATATCATACAATATCATAAAATTAAAATTAATTAGATCACACAAATTAAAATTATCGAATTTTAAAAAAAACTGTTGCAACCATATCCAGTTACTTGATGGTTTTAAAAAATCAATATTCTTAACTGGATAATATAGAAACAACTAAGAAAAATATCCTCTATTTTAAATATATAAGATTAACGATATACAAGCAAGATATCAGTATCTAATATATAAGTAATCATAACAACTTAACAATAATATTCTCTAATTGATAATAGATAACGTGCATACTTCAGCTTCGATATCTTAACTACTAAAATACCCTAACAAACCTAGCAATCTATATATACCGACACCTCTGCCATAATTAGAACCATCACCTAAAGAAAAAAAGTTCTACCTATGGCTATGATCAAAGCTTTTTCGTATCTGAAAGACCTCAAGCCTTACAAACAGGGCTGGCGAGTCCAGGTTAAGTTGCTTCACTCCTGGAGGCAGAAAACCAATTTTGGAGGTGATACCCTAGAGATGATCTTCGCCGATTCAACTGTAAGCCCTCTTTCATTCGTTTTATGTTCTTCTTTTCATTTTAGAGTTAGATTTACGGCACCAAATGTTAAGATATGTTTTTTACGTACTTTATACCATACATAAATTTGTCTACGTACTAACTTCTGATCTCTTTTGAAACAGGGTGTTAAGATACATTGTTCAGTCAGAAAGGCTCTCATAAGACGTACAGAGGGTAAAGTACGGCTTGGTGAATGGCGTCTCATAGACACATTTACAGTGTGTCAAGCGAGAGGACATTACCGACCCACAGACCATCCTTACAAGATGTCCATCATTGAAGAAACCTCTATAGACCAGAGTACTTTTGAGTGTGATGATGAGTTCCTGGATTTTTGTCCTTTTGAAAGATTGGAAATGGAACTCTGGATACTCACTTCCTTATCGGTTAGTAATCCATTGAGATTTTTACATGATCTATCTTTTTAGCTGTCTCTATCGTTGTTCCTATACAAGAAGGATGAAACCTGAGCCAATGTTAGTTTCCTGTAACATCCAAAGAGAAAAATAGTAGAACAGACAAAGACATCTTAGGAGCAAATACAAAACCAAAAAAAAATCAGTTTGATCCTAACATTTCCAAAGTCAGTAGTAATTAATTGTTCCAGTAACTTCAGTTCATTCATTTTATTTGGCTTATCATACAGTGTAACAAACATGATCATAAGACCCAAGTCTCGCTCTAATTAGACACATACAAATCAAACCCAAAGTAAGACTCATAACAAAGATTCGTGATGAATACTCTTTACTTTCCATGCTTGCTTTTGTTAACAATGTTCTCAACTTATACCTTTGCAAATATAACCACATATAATCCTTTGTCCACATGTAATTCGAGTTTTTTTTACTTTCACATACAATAAAATCACACCATGCTTCCTCTGTCTTCTCTCATGTATGATCTCCCTAAGAACACAAGGCGTGTGTTGACTTCTTGGAGAAGTAACATAGATCCATCACCCGGTATGGAAAGGCTCATCACCTTACTGAAGAAGCGGGCCTTGGGTGGAGACAAGGTTCTCAGGGATACCATGGATGAAACGTATGTGAATCTTCTAGGGATGATGATCATCGACAACTGAATAGCTGAGTTAGGTTTATAACAAGGTATATACTTTTTTTCCCTCAAAAAAAATAGTTAGGTTATTTATTTGGGCTTACAATAATTGTATATTGGGCTAAAGATAATTTAGAATGTAAAGTTCCTTTGGACTAAGTATATTATTTTGATTTAAATATTACACATTTAAATTGTAAAAAATTAATACAAAATAGTATATATTATATTTTAAATATCTATGGTTTATTTACTTTTTAATATATAATTTATTTTTAATCTTTAGATTAAATCTACACTTTTGATATATTTTTAATAGTATACATCGTATGTAATTTATTTAAATATATGTCAATGTAATTTGTTTGAAATTTGATAGTTCATTTTTAAAAGTAACAAAAACAAATACTAATGTGTATTAAAAATTATTGATGTGTATTAAGATTCTATATATTATTTAAAATTATATTGTTTAAAAAAAATTGTTAAAAAATTTTTTAATAAAATTCTTTATAATATTAATTTAGCAAAAAAAATCAAAGTTTATATTATCTTTGCAAATTAAAGTATACTAATATTTAATCAAGCTATATTTATATTACTTTATCTAAAAATGAAATACTAATCTAAAAAACAATAAAATATAGAAGAAGAAACAAACACATGTTTGAAAGACCTGTATAACATAGAAAATTTGAAATAATCTATTTGATTAAAACACCTATTATATAATATTATTATGTTTGAAAAACATTTACTGTACATATCGTAAATATGTGATTACTATAATATATACCAATTTACAAGTAAATATAACTAACTATAAACGAAAACGAACACCCGCGCGGTTGCGCGGATCCAAATCTAGTTTAATTTTAAATGCGTATTTCTTCAAATAGTAAAGCGAATAATAATCCATTAGTAGTCAAACGCGTGATTAAGCGCCGTGTTAGCTGTATGCATGCAGCTAAGTCATTAAATTAAAACCAATCTATAATTTATATTTACTGAAATAAATTAAATACTTTAAACTATTTTTCATCAGTGGCCTTGGTTACCCCAAAGTATTTATGATTTAAATTTAAAACACGTATCAATTAAAAAAAAAGTAATCGAAAACCATTGTCCAAGGATTTATTATCATCCTATGATAGTGATAAACAATAATAATGTAAGCAATGGGGAATGACAAAATAAAATCATACATCAAAATGAATATTTAAAATTAACAAAATATTTCCATTCTCAGTTTAAATTTATAAATAGGTAAACCCATTGGGTTCCAATGGCTATATCTTTTACTTCGTAGGAAAAAGGCTAAATTCCAAAGTTTGACGACTCATCAAACTTAAATCAGCAAATTTGATTTAATTATTTAAATATTTTGAAATTTAATATTCTTTCAGATTCGTTTTACTTATCATTTTAGGTTTTTACACGCATATTAAGAAACCATTTAATTTTACATATTTTCTAGATAAAAACAAAATTATCTATACACCTAACCACATTTCAACCAATAAAAAATAAAATAACAGATAAAATTAATAAATTGTGCAATGAAATTATAAAACGACACTTATTTTGAAATGAAAAAGTTACCTTACAACAACAAGTAATTTGAAATAAAGGTAGTACTTTGTTACAGAAGTCCCATCAATTTAATAGACTGGTGGAAATGCTCGGTGTTTCAAAAAAAAAAGATGGGAATGCTCGGTGTTTCAAAAAAAAAAGATGGGAATGCTCACTCGTTTCGTCGCCTCGTATATACACACTATATAAATAACAGTAATCATCGTCTAAAGTTTTACAGTTGCTACCAACCATTACAATAATTTTTTTGATTTACATAATTTTATCTCTTCTTTCTCCGGCCAGTCATGGCGAACTATAGGTGGCCGTCGAAGCTATCGAAAGTATCACTCCGAGCAAAACAAACAAACCTCTACCGCCTGATTCTAGTCGCGATTCTCTGTGCCGCCTCTTACTCCATCGGAATATGGCAAAACTCCCGCGGTGGAAACTCAAATGCTTCGTTGCCATGCACGTTCCCTAACAAAACCCCACCGATCCTCACCTTCACTTCCCGTCACACATCCCCTGACCCTCCTCCGTCGGATACAACGGCGCGTGTGGTTCAAATCCCGTCTTGCGGCGTCGAGTACTCGGAGTACACGCCGTGCGAGTCAGTGAACAGGTCTTTAAGTTTCCCAAGAGAAAGATTGATATACAGAGAGAGACACTGTCCTCCAAAAGACGAGATTCTCCGGTGCCGTGTTCCAGCGCCGTACGGTTACTTGGTACCGTTCCAATGGCCCAAGAGCCGTGACGTCGCGTGGTTCGCTAACGTGCCGCACACGGAGCTAACGGTGGAGAAGAAGAATCAGAACTGGGTGAGGTACGAGAATGATAGGTTCTTGTTCCCTGGTGGAGGTACGATGTTTCCACGTGGAGCTGGTGCTTACATCGACGAGATCGGACGGTTGATAAATCTCAAAGATGGATCCATTCGGACAGCCATTGATACTGGATGTGGGGTCAGTTGAAATATCTCTCTGTTCTTTTGTTCTTAATTTTCGTTTTGTACTATTCTTGTTTGGCTTTCGTCCATGATTACATGTTCATCCCATCCATGTGAATCTGTGATGGTCGTAAATTGTTATTATTACTTTTGTTCTTTTTATCATCACCCATCGTATACCTCACGTTCTTGCAAAAAAAGAAAAAGAAATAATCGTATGCTTTATGTTTAGAACATCTTCATTCAGAATATCTCAATAAGTTTGTTTTTCATTAACAAAATGGCAAAACATAAAACTAACAGATGAATAAAGGAGAATGAGATTTTTTTTTTCCAAAAGAAAAACATTTAAAGATTTTGGAATATTTTACTTTTCATCTATAGTTCATATATTTTATATTTTAATATACAATTAAAATATACTAAACATATTTTTATATGTTTTAGTAAAATAGGCACATAGTTATTATCAATGTTTAATGCTCTTAGTTTGAGATTTTACTTGATAAAGTTATTGTAGCGTGTAGATGTAGTTAGTGTCAAACTGATCGATGATTGTGCAAATTACATTGAAACTCTTTATGTTGATGTTCCCTTGGTTCATAGTTGGTTTAGGTGGAATCAGAGTAATTTATGTCAAACTAATCGATGATTGTGCAAATTACATTTGGAGTTATTTGTTATTTGGTTTAAAATCAGAATTTTGGTCATAGAATGGGCTGTGATTTATGATAGTAAGAATATTCTGACAACAGCAGAGTCAGAGGGATGGATGGGACTGTCTTGATTTGGAATTAATAGCATTGCAGTCAAAATTAGCCAAAATTTTTCCTAGCTTTCACTATTTTTATTCTCCTTTGAATGGAAATGGATATGAACAATATTTCTGACATTCCATTTTAGTATATATGACGTTTATTAATACTTTATTACCTTTTAATCCCAAATAAATGAAATTGTGTAGTACGGCCAAGTAAATGCTGTCCACATTAATAAGTCTCGACATTTCAGATTTCAATTCGGTTCGGGTATTTCAAATATCATATTTCATATAGTTTGGATATGGAGTTATAAGATCCATTTACTACTTGACCTATTTTTAGTTCATGTAGTTTTAGATGCGGTTTGATTCGCATGAGAAAACTAAAAACTGAAATACTCAAAAAAATTGGTGTTTAGTTTGGTTATTTCAGATAATTCGACTGATTCAGATTAAATATTAGATATTTTGGGTAAAATACCAAAAAAATAGGATGACTCAAAATAAATATCTTGAATATTCTGGATTATTTTGGATATTTCAAATTAAAAATATATGAATATTTTCGAATAATTTAGATATTTTATAATAATTTAATATTTTTAAATATATTCAGATTACTTTTGATAGATTTTTTAAATTTTAACTATATATTTATTTATGTTATATGTAAATAGTATTAATATTTTTATATATTCGAGTATTTGTTTGGTTCGGTTTTAGTTGCGGCTCAGATTTGGATCTTCAGTTCCGTTTTTTTTGCCTATGCTACACATTAACATAGACACTAGATAGTTAATATGGAAGTAAAGTGGACAAAGTAACCATTATTTAAATGCTTTGTCTAACAGATGTGCATATGTAGTTTAATTAGTTACTGTCATAGATTAACTTATCGACCGTATAAACTAATGATGATGATGAATAATAGGTAGCGAGCTTTGGTGCGTATCTAATGTCGAGGAACATAGTAACCATGTCCTTTGCGCCAAGAGACACACACGAAGCTCAGGTTCAGTTTGCACTTGAGAGAGGAGTCCCTGCTATCCTCGGAGTCTTGGCTTCCATTAGGCTCCCATTTCCGGCTAGAGCTTTCGACATAGCTCATTGCTCTCGATGCCTCATCCCGTGGGGCCAATACAGTAATTTTACACCCACCCTACCCTCTTGATCACATTCTTTTTTCTACTCGCTTACGTGTGTGTTTGACTGTTTGTGGATGAGCGAGCAGATGGGACGTATCTGATAGAGGTGGATAGGGTACTGAGACCTGGCGGGTATTGGATTCTGTCGGGACCGCCGATTAACTGGCAGAGACACTGGAAGGGTTGGGAGAGAACAAGAGATGATCTCAACTCGGAGCAGTCCCAGATCGAGAGGGTCGCTAGGAGCTTGTGCTGGAAGAAATTAGCGCAGAGGGAAGATCTTGCGGTATGGCAGAAGCCCACCAACCATATTCACTGTAAGCGCAATCGTGTTGCTCTAAGACGCCCTCCCTTCTGCCACCGGACACAACCCGATCAGGCCTGGTAATAACTATTTCTGTCTGATACTATTTATCAGTTGTTGGAAGAAAGAGATGTATCTGATAATTAGACCATGGTTTTAGGTACACTAAGCTGGAGCAGTGTTTGACGCCTTTGCCGGAAGTAACAGGATCTGAGATCAAAGAAGTAGCGGGTGGGAAGTTGGTGAGATGGCCTGAGAGATTGAATGCAGTTCCTCCGAGGATCAAGAGTGGGAGCTTGCAAGGAATCACTGTGGATGACTTTGTCAGCAACACAGAGACGTGGCAGAGAAGAGTGTCTTACTACAAGAGCTTCGACCAGCAGCTAGCCGAGACAGGAAGATACAGAAACTTACTTGACATGAACGCTTACCTAGGGGGTTTCGCTTCAGCCTTGGTCGAAGATCCTGTCTGGGTCATGAACGTTGTCCCCGTTGAGGCCAGTGTCAACACCACCCTTGGAGTTATCTATGAGCGAGGGTTGATCGGAACGTATCAAAACTGGTAAGGGTTCATAATCACCCATTCAGCTTCTGTTTTTTTAATGTGAAGCTTTGATTGATTCTTTTGAACTCTCTATTAAAACAGGTGTGAAGCGATGTCAACTTATCCAAGGACATACGATCTCATCCATGCCGATTCGGTATTCAGTCTGTACAAACACAGATGTGACATGAAAGACATCTTGTTAGAAATGGACAGGATACTAAGACCAAAGGGAAGTGTGATCATCAGAGATGACATTGATGTGTTAACAAAAGTGAAGAAAATAACAGATGGGATGCAATGGGAAGGAAGAGTAGTAGATCATGAGAAGGGACCTCTTGAAAGGGAGAAGATTTTGTTTCTTGTCAAGGAGTACTGGACGGCGCCTGCGCCTGATCAGTGATCAGAAAGCTAGAGTATAAATGTTTAGACCTTCGTAGTAGCTCCCTTCTTTTTTTTGCTTTATCATATTTTGTACACACCAAAAGTCTTTGGGGGAATGAAGAAACAAACACTTGAATCAATTGTTTCAAATGAACGGGAGAGTTTACAACTGAGTAGTATGCGACCCTGCGTTGGGTATGAAAGCGCTTACAGTACATTAAGCTCAACTAGTCCTAGAAACAGCGCTTCTTGTTTGTTGGTGAGACTCACTTCCTCAAATGTTAAGACACAGTCACGTCGAGGATATGGTCTAACTTGTTTACCATCAACATTCATACCACTTAGCAGCGTAAATTCTTATAAGTGGAGACAATTGTTAATCACTAGGCTTACCACTCTATATGTGCCTGGTTTGACAAATCCAGCAGCATCTATGAAGTCAAAAAGGTACTGCAACCAACTGTTAAGGAAACTTAAATACGAAAAATCTTATTCACACTAATCACTTGCGACTCACGAACTTCACCTTAAGCTTGCCTGATTTGAGAAAGGGACGAGCATGACGGCTGCCTTGAGTGATGGCATCTTCATTGGACAACCTAGATTGAATACAAAGGATGCCAAAGAGATATCATTTGTAGTCATGAAACCACATTTCCAAACAATTTTGCTTTAAGAATGATCATATACTGAATGAGAAAATAGAACTCGTTGATG
>CAJHQP010005299.1:0-47072 GCA_905132765.1 Moricandia arvensis | reverse complement strand
CAAACTCTATCTTCTTTTCTTGATTATATTGTAAATGCACTGGTTAGCTTGTAATTTGATGACTGGTTAGCTTGTGGCCTTGATGAACATGTCCAGATTTTAGTATTTAAGGAATGACTGGTTAGCTTGCTAAGTTTCATGACTGCGGTTAGCTTGTTTGGTTCGATGAAACAGTGTCCAGATTTAGTATAAGAATGACTGGTTTTAGCTTGTAGCCTTGATTGAATGATGTCCAGAGATCATATTTTCTGATTTTTCTGCGGCAGGTTCATTCAGACTCACCAATATAGTCATTCTTAAGGAGATAAGCGTTGGTGGCATTTGGCACCAAGAAATGTTGCTTCTAAGCACATTAAAGTTTTCACATTAATGGCAACGGTTTCATACATATGCGGCTCAAGCGGAAGACACAAAACAGTGGAGTAAACTTATTAGAAGCATTTAAGCATGTGTAGGATCAAGTGCTACGCAGATACAAGACAAGTCGCTGATATGATTACATTATTATGGAGTCATAAGAGATTTGCTTATGGACTACCACATGTTCAAAGTGCCGCTGTTAGAATGCAACTGGCCAACACAGATGGCGTGAAGAAGAAGATGGCTAACTCTTTGTTAACCTTCACAACTGAACCAAGCAGCCCTATTTGAAAGATCCATTCTTCTACATTTTCTCAAAGCGAAAACAGTTTCATACTCTAAGGAAGCATGCATAATTCAAAATACGGTATATGTTATGAGAGCACCACCTTGAGGTATCATGAGTTGGAAACAGAAGAGGATTTAGTTGGGTGCACCTTTGCCTTATCCAGCAAGTCGATTGATAGATACGTAGAGGTGAATGCATTCTTCTGATGATGATTTATTCTATGTTTAGGGATGATGTGCAAGGTTTATTAGTGTAGAATGCAATTGGACTGTATGAACAAGTTAGTGTTGTGGTTTGTATGAACAAGTTAATGTTTATGGGTTTTTGAATAATTTAAATTTTTATTGGAATTTTTAATAATTTAATTTTATTATTACAAATATTTGATAATATTACATTTTAAATTTAATATTATAAAAAAACAAAAATTGTAATTATTATTAATAAATATTACGGATAATTATAACACGGAAACATTTGCTATCTATCCTAGCAGGAAAAATAAAAATTAAAGATTTAATAACAAATTATACACATTATTATAAATATCAACAGTTACCATTAACAATAACGCTATGTTCGTATCTTAACTATAGCATAATCAGAACACCGCCCTATTAAAAGTACATGACCTATTTATAATCAGGCGCCCCGGGATGCTCAGAGCGTGGAGGGGCAGCGCTAATGATTTTAGACGCATAGCCGGTTTGCTATCGTCCGCTAATACTAACCCACATTTCTGTAGTGACTATTGTTGCATCCTTACCACGAGGCAAAACGATATTGCACCATCTCGGAGAAGGAAATCGCGGAAAAATCATTCTGCCCTCCAAACGAACCAACTCTACACCATCCTTATCTACGCGTCGAAATCATCGCATTCCTGATTCAAAGCACGAGTCCTGGTTACATGGCTGCCCTTCAAAGCGTTATACTTACGCAAAGTGACGTTTTTCAAAAAGAATAGGCGAGACGCTTCGTCCGAAATTTTCCGATGAATTACACCCCCAACCATATTTGCAACTACCAAAACACTCCACAATTGCGCCCCGTCGGAGCACCTTTAGCCAGGCTCCTTAAACAAACGCACCAGCGTCCTTCCTAAGGACAAATCCTCTCACAGTCAGACTAGATAAACAACGCACTATAGAGAAATCGAAAGTTTGGTTAGCACTTTCGGAGACTTAAAAAATTGTCCCTGAGGATGCTCCACTCCGCCAGAACAATGCTCGCTATAAGCCGAGAACCTATGCCCGGACTTTAAATCGGAATGGAGCTTGGCTTAAAAATTCAAACAGGCAAAACGAAATCGAAGTCATTGCAAAGCCTTAAACCAAAAATAAAACTAGGTCTTTAGCCGTAAACCCAGCACACTGGTCTCTAACGTCTCGAAGACAGGTGAGATCAAAAGATACGAGATCCTAAAAGCATGTCTCTTAGTCGATTTTCGAAACGTTCGGCAGAAACTGATCAAAAAATCTCGAACATCGCGCAAACGCGACAACGAATAGCGGGGAAAAGGTGCCGCTCAAAAAGCGGAGGAAGTCGAGATGACAAGTCGAGTTTTCGTCTAGCACTAACCAAATCATCGAATATTCTAAAAACACCTTCACATAAACGAAGCACTGTTCGATGGGTTAGAAGATAGTAAAGATAACATGGATTCAATGGGCCCCACACTCGGCCAACCCGCACACTACGCGACGAATGATTTGACGTACAGAACACAAACAAGACAGGAAACATGCAATAATATGAGAAGAGGCGCATTCTCGGATGCAGTGGCCCACCTCGCGATTACTCATCAAATCGAAACACAGACCCGGTCATCTGATCTACCTGACTGGCGAATAGTCGTGTGAACATCGCCGGCAGGAGCCTGTCTGGCTGATTTACCTCGCACTGTGCTCTTCGGCAGTTCCGCACCTTGGCCTCCACTGTTGTCAGTGAGAACATGAATCATGTCTCTATTGTTCCCAAACTCCTCTCTCAGCCTGCAGGAATGCAAAGTCCTTATCCCTCTCGTTCATACTCCGGTCTGCCTCGCATATTCGGCAGCACGAACGACTAACCAAGAGCGCCTGCATGACCGCCGTATCGAGTCTGCCACAGCACGCGACATTCGGTGATAGCTTCTCCGAAGTCTTTATAGCCTTCGTAAGTTTCCGTCGAATGATACAGAACTTTTTACGACGAGTCCTCATGACTTCGGCCATTTCCCTCTTCCCTCACCTGTAAGCGCGACGAACCTTAGTCGCGACCGAATCCCTTTCGAGGCTACGAGAACTTTCCAACTCATCTCTAAGACGAGAAATCTTATTTTTGGCTGCCTCAGAATTAAACTGAGCCATACGTGCTTCCTAGCAGCTCGCAGTAAGTGCTCGGTTCATCATAAGGAGGCCCTACCAAGTATCTCGAAGTCAGAAAAGCTCATTCCTCAAAAGAAAATGACAAGAACTTACCCGTTGACCATCCTAGATGCTTGGGTGAACTCCGGGGTCTCACTAGACCGCACCTGCGCCCGGAGGATAGTCAAAACTAAGCGTCTCGTCGAAATCGCCTCGATCGCAACTGGTCCCACCTACTTGACTATTGTAGGTAGTCTCTTAGTATATTGTCGGAGGATACACCGTTCGTATAGCCGCTTCATCCTCAACAACGAAAGTGTTTATTCTTTTGAGTCTTCGGTCTTTCTTCTCTCGTGCAACCACACACGAAAAAATCTAATCTATGGACACCTCCGATTCTTCCTCCACCGGCAGATCTGGCTGATACCGAGAACGGTGGAGAGCAACAGCATGACGGACCTCTTTGGGTTAAACGTTCCCAAAACACGGGCGAATGCGAAGCAAGTCTCGGATGGTAATCCAGACCTTCTGGACTCGGAGGGAAAAGATTGGTCTCTGAAAATAAAATGTAAACGAAACGTATTAAAGATCGAACGCCACCAAAAAAAAAGGGGGTAAAAAAAAAGAGAAAATGGGCTACAGTTGATCAAAGATACCTTTCAAACCCCATCTAGTTTTAAGAAGGAGAGGTTGTTTTCCTCTACAGATGCATTGTCAACAAGACGAAAAAGAAGTACTTCCGCCATTCATAATAGTTCGATACGAATTCGCTTATGATCGTCATCCCCGACCGGGGCCTCAACTGAATTATGGACGATTTCCCGACTGGTTTAAGCAAGCGTCGAGGTGTTTGGAATCGGGGTTTACCCCAACTTGTAACTCAGCACGAGAATCCCGACAATATGCTGCAAACCACACGGGTTTATTTGAGTAATCGATATTTTGGAACAATCGAGAAGTCGCGCTATGACCTCGGGAATAGGAAACCACAAATGACATTGCGTCAGGAACACCTAGTAACATGTGAAGTAACCATCGGGTGGAAAACTCAGCAAGCTCTCCTACCTCCGGAAGATGAAACTCGACCGATTAAGGAACTTGGAAATGGCTCCGAATGGCATCAATCCCATTCGGACAGCTTTTGCTGGAACAATCCTCTACGGGGTTTGGCACGAAACGGAGGCAAGGCCCACATACCAGGTCTGGGGGGTTTTCACGTCTCTCCTGGCCTCCCAGTATCGCTCAGCTTTCTTCAGGATCGACTAAGTAAGTTGAGAATTCCACTTTCGGCACAACATCATTGTGTTGCGAGCTGAACCATCAGGGACGGAACAGTCAATCACGAGACTTTGAGGAAAACTCTCTCCCCAAAGACATAGCTTATTTTTTACCAAAAAGAAATGAGCGAGAGGGGAAAATCTTTTGATTCTAAAAAAGTTTGTTTAAATATGCAAATGAAGAGTTTGTAAAACAACCCACATACTTATAGAAGAAAGGATTCACTATTTCACCTCCATGCATCAGACGTCGGATTCCGCCTAATTCATCCAATATGCTTAAAACGCTCGCAAGAACTTCATAATTCTAACAAGCTGGGGGGCTAACTGTTGGGGTCAAAATCGGTTACGACGGAATCAACGTTGGAAACCTACAAGGAAAGTGCGTTTGTTGGGGTCAAAAATGGTATTCTCAAAATCAGCATCTAAAAATCGTGTTTCTATATGAATGCAGTCTCGAAACCGACTTAACGTAAGTCTCCGGGCCAAAACTTGAAATAAACACGGATCGACCAACTCGCCGAACGGGCGAGTTTGACGGCACAGACCAAGGCGAGTTGGGACTGTCCAACTCATCATACGGGCGAGTTAAATGGCATGACACGACCAACTCTCCCGTACGGCGAGTTGGACGCACGAACCAACCAACTCGCCGTATGGGCGAGTTGGTAAACACGACATGACCAACTCGCCCGTACGGCGAGTTTGGGCAAGGCAAAATCACCGAACGGGCAAGTTAGATAGCATGAGCAATTCGACTCGCTTGTTCGGCAAGTCAGATCAATCAATCCAGTTTCACCTCGTCCTCGTTAAACTCCCTCTTTTTATACTTGATCGAACTTATCTTTGTGCCGTCTTGATCGGGATTGACATTGGAACTTAACCGAAAGAACTCATTTTCTCGAGAAGGATCGGTCGATCGTATGAGACAACAACGGTTAACTAAACACCTAGAGTCACACGCCCCATACGAAAGATCCGAACTCTCGGACGACGTCGTCTTAGCAATGTTCTTTTGATAAAATCAAAGAAAATGCCTAAGTCAGAAAACGGCCCGACGAGGTCTAAAGCTCGGCTTAAAACCCCACTCGCGATTTATATTTTGACGGTTTATCTTTTATTTTGCAGGCAGGGGATAAATGTTTAGTTCGAAGGATAAATGTTAAGTTTTCGAAGATAACCATGAAGAATCGAGGAAAAAGGAATTTTTCCGCGAAGCGATAAATTCAACCAAGGGAAAAGGGGAAAGAGAAAATCGCCTCTAGAGGAGTTATAAGGACTTCAAGGGTGATGATGCAGAGGACACAAGAAAATCTCCACTCATAGCAAACATAGCTTAGCACTTAGAGCATTTAGGCAACTTTCAGCTATTGTTATTCGAGCTGCGATTCACTAGGGTTTTGCAGTTGTAGGTTATTAGAACTAGGTTTCTCGCCGACAGCTCTCACAGCCTAGGCTCATATCCTTTTGTAAAACGCTGATACGCGAATTCAGAATAAGACATCTATTGCTCTCTTTTCGATTCTTACTTTGTTTTCAATATTTACTTCGTATTCTGACTGATTGGAGTGTGGTTTTAGCAGATATCCGGGACCTTTGGAAACTAGGGTTAACCCTGCGTTCCTAATTCAAACGGAAATCGACAGTGCGAATTTCGGTTCTCACAAAATACGGCAAAAAGGCCTAAAACACGACTAAAGATCCACTTGTGATTCCATCCAAAATTGAGCCAAACAATGTTATGAAGGCGTATCTTTACTCGCATAAGAAGATAAATCTCGCGAAATCGGAAGATAAATGTCAAGTTTCCAAGATAATGATGAAAATCGATATAAAAAGGAATGTTTCTGAGAAGTGATAAACACAACCCAATGCATATATAAGGGAAGCTGAAGCTAAAGGATCAGAGGATCCAAAGATTTAGACCTAGAATAACTCTGCTCGCTTAGAAGAACTTAGGATATAGGCGGTTGCATACTCGAAACTTTACTTAGATTCTTCTCCATCTCTGCTATTAGAATCTATTTGTTAGCTAGATTCTACTCGTTTTATTCTTAGAAAATCTTGTAGCTTTGTTCTTATCAATTAATAAAAACGCCCTATGTGCAACTTACTATCAATATTCTATTATCTCTTTCTTCTTCGTTTTCGTTTGTTTACGCAAATAATTCGGGTCCTCTAAGAAAGTCGGGTTCTCTTGGCTTTCCTTAATTTACGGAAATTAACAGTGTGGATTTTGGTTCCCACAGATTTCGTGGACTGATGGGGGATTCTTTTTACACACATTTTCCTCGACAGAAAAGAGAGGAAGAAAAACGGAGACAAAGAGAGATAGACAGAAAAGGAAGAGAAAGAGAGATTATCCTATCAGAACAAATAAAAGAGGCGGCGGTGGTGTGTGCTGGGCAGATCAGAGAAGTCTGTACAGTTCGATGGTTGTTCTAACCATCAGTAGAAGTAATATCGATTCTGTCTTGATGAGATGATCTATCCGACAGGAAGAGAGGAACGATAAGGCCGGGAAAGGAGAGTGAGATCGCCGACAGGTTGATCTGGTCTTAGCCGACAAACCGAATGCCATGTAAGGGCTCTTATCGTGATTTAGAGTAGGCTATATTCTAGATAATGAACTCCGTGTGCGTTAAATCCAACGAATGCTGGTGATGCGCATAGATGGCTAACTGGGGAGACGAGTAACGGATGCTTAGAGCAAGATAAAGCGTAAGACATGGAAAGGGTGCATCAGAACAGTCTGAGTAAAGGGTAGTCATGTACTGATGGAATGCGACTTGATCAGTGTCAAAAGTGATCATTGCAGCGACTGAACTATACAAGAGAGAAGTCTAAGGAAAACTGGCCGTGACAAGGTTAGTGCTTCTCGATCCTACTGGTTAAGTCCAAGGATATAATCATATCTGGGTCTATAGTGGGATTATCAATAGATCATGTGGAAAGGGTTATAAGAGTGATTGTGATACCTATTCTATGCCTTGATTACACGGACTGGTGTCACGTTCTAATGAGGAACCACTGGATCGTGAGCGGAGTGATGAAGCTTGGTACTGTCTGTGGGACGATCGAGTAATGTAGGGTTTATGGACTGGACTGTTTTGGATTGGGACGTTAGTGGTTATGATTCAATGGAGTCTTAGCACCAAGTACTGTAGAAGATACAAACCGAGGCAATGTTGGTCGACATGGGATAAGGTGTCTACAACCCTGGTACGGACTGAACTATGGCTTGTCCGACAGTGAATTGAATCCATCTTATGCTGGGTTCTGTAAGAAGGCAGCTGTAGAACCGAGTGTACTGCATGAGGATATGATTAAAGAGATAGAGATTGATTGGTGGATACTTAAGGGCTGTTTGGGCCGAGTATTGTATCGACTAATCAAGCATTGTTCAGTGACTTATAAGACAAGGGCCGTGTGAGCCGATTTACTTACAGACTGATCATGATACGATCAATGATTGGTTCTGAAGCGTGAGCATGGCTAGCGTACTGCCTTTTGTGGTCAAAAACGGTTATCTCGAAATCACCGACTAAGATCACCACTTCTAGAAGAGAACTTATCGAAATAGTAGCTCGGAAAAAAAAACCTTGAACCTAGGTCGTCATAAAGTGGCGACATCGAATGTACAAACCCAGGTCACCATACGACGACCGGGCCTTTAACGAACCGGGTCACCATATGGCGACCTGCACTGCAAAGAACGGGTCGCCATATGCAGCCAACACACGCAAGCTCCGGGTCGCCATCCGAGTTGCCATATGGCGACCTATACTCTCTGATTCGGTTTCCATATGGAACCTAGACCCACATAGTCGGGTCCCCATACGGCGACTGATATATCCTATTTATTACAAGTTTCAGGCTATGTTATAGGCTCTATATAGGATTTATTTATGTGTGGTTTAGGCTATGTTTTAAAGTCTTTACAGGTCCAGGGCACGTTTTGGAGATATATGGAGATAATTGGAGCTTTTGGAGCATTTAGAGGAAATAATTCGTAGCTGATCATTGTGGGAGTCAAAGTACAAGACTGTCGTCGATCGACGACACAACCTCGGCGTCGACCGATGTTACATGACCACGATCGATCAATTTTGCCACATCTGACATCTATTGATGACCAATTCGCAGATAGCGATTTCAAGCCCAAGTTAGAGACATGACACAAGATTACAAGATTACCCTGGACGAGTTTTGACCTAGACTTTAGGGTTTTATATTCATAGTTTATGTATTGCACCAAGGGGTGCTGTGCTGGAGTGTTGGCTGCTAGTAAGTGTGCTTTGTGTGTGTGTACACCAGCACTCATCATAGTTTAGGATTTATTTAGGGAGAAGATTCATAACTCCTTAGGGAGATTTGTATTTGAACCCCAATATTTTATCTATGCATTATATTCAGATTATTATTCTTACTTTGATTATGTTTGAGTAGTTACCCATTATATTTAGGTTTGAATGATAGCAAGCACGGATTACCCCAAAAGTAGGATTGCTAGTTAAGGTAATATCCATCAATTGAGTTGTGCTTAATGCTTGCATTCTAGAGTAGCTAACTAGGATCTCGAAAGCAGGACATGGACGACTACGAGAGTAGGTTCTGTGCATAATAGAATCCATTGAACCATGATATCTGGTCTAATTAGCTTGGTGAACATATCAAATCTCGTTCACACTTCCTTCTGATTTCATAGTCGATCGACATAAGGCCTTAGTCATCGATCGATGGTCTTTCCTTTTGCTCGCGTACGAGAGTTAGAGTTAAAAGGGTCAGAATAGTTAATATTTGAGTTCTAGAATATTTACAGATCTGTGAATCTTATCCCTTATAATTCATGAAGCTTGAAACCCTAGATCTAACATATTTACATTTACATATAGTTAAATTATTAGCATACTTCCATATTTAGATTATTAGCATACTTTCATATTTACATTACTAACATATTTCCATATTGCATCTACAGCTTCTGATAAGGAGTATTTCTTAAACCAATTACTTGTTACCAATATATAAAATCACCTAGCTTAGTCTTTAGAAATAAGAAATCTATTGTGTGCCATTGTTCTCTGTGGATTCGATCCCTAAGTACTACACCTTATCTCTCTTGGCAAAAGTATTGTTTTGTGTGTTAGGATTAAGGGTTAATTTGACAGTTAATTGTTTAGGATATTTATACCCTCCTAGAACAGTAAACACATCCCATGTCAAATTTGGCGCCGTTGCCGGGGAACATTGATCGCCATTAGATTTAATTTCTAGGATTTAGTCTAGGTTGTTACTTTCAAGTTACTGATATTTCTTTTTCTTTGGTTTTCAGGTGCATGCAAAGAGTATCAGGAGAAACAAAGGACAAGAATTACTGTTCTCAGACCCACAACAACTCGAGCGTACGATCCACAAAGAAAATGACAAGCATCGATCGACGGCTCCTAATTAGCGTCGACCGACACTTCTTTATGGACAACATCGACCGACATCAGAACTCTAGCATCGATCGACATTGATCACGTTAGCATCGATCGACAACACCTCATCCGAATCGTTCGACGACAGCAGACGAGTTCAGATGGTTGCGCCTATAGTAGTTGTTCAGAACGAGAATGGAGACCTGCATGACCTCAATGGTCATCTGCGTAATGCAGCGGGTCAAAAGATAGACAATCAGAGGGCTGTAATCCATGATACAGAAGCAGAAGAAGCAGACGCTGCAATCTCAACCTAAAGCTAACGCCCAAGCTGCTCAGAGACCGCTGCCTGACTACAACCGTCCAGACCAGTTCTACGCCAACAGATCCACTATTCGTCCTCCAACATTCCAGAGGAATGATTTCAAGATCAAGCCCGCTTTCTTCGGACTTGTAGCGCAGACACCTTACCATGGGTTGCGACATGAGCATCCTATGGATCATCTGGAGAGATTTGGGGATATAGTGACTGCTATTAAAGCCAATGGATTCCCTGAAGACTATCTTTTCTGTAAGCTCTTCAAGTACTTACTTGCTGGAGAAGCTTCATATTGGCTAAGAGTCCATATGTCCTTTCATCGATACTCCAAGGTAAAGCCTACATTTTTATTTTATTCAAAGAAATGAAATCAGAAGAGGGGCGAGTCAGACTAGTATTCAATTAGTTGCTGGTAGAATGAAATTGGTTGGCTATACTAGGATATGATATATAAAGTTTCTTTTTGATTGACTTGATAGGATGTGGCTGCAATAGAGTAAGGTGACAGTTATACTTAGATATTATGTGAGTCTTTGCTTTTCAAACCTCTTTCGTAGGCTTGTTTGCTTGAGGACAAGCAAAAGGTTAAGTCTGGGGGACTTGATATCGCCTATTTATTACCAGTTTCATGCCATGTTATAGGATCTATTTAGGGTCTATTATTGTGTGTCTAGGCTATGTTTTAAGGTCTTTACAGGTCTAGGGCACGTTTTGGAGATATATGGAGATACTTGGAGCTTTGGAGCATTTAGAGGAAAATAATATGTAGCTGATCATTGTGAGAGTCGAAGTACAAGACTGTCGTCGTCGACGACACAACCTCGGCGTCGACCGATATTACATGACCAAATCGATCGATGTTGCACATATGACATTGATCAATGAACAATTCGTAGATAGCCAATTTAAGCCCAAGTTAGAGACATGAAAAAGATTACAAGATTACCCCTGGACGAGTTTTGACCTTCGACTTTAGGGTTTTTATATTTATACTTATATATTAAACCAAGGGGTGCTGTGCTGGAGTGTTGGGTGCTAGTGAGTGTGTACACCAGCACTCCATCATAGATTTAGGATTTATTTAGGAGAAGCATTCATAACTCCTTAGGGAGATTTGTATTGGAACCCCAGTATTTTTATCTATGCATTATATTCAGATTATTGTTCTTACTTTGATTATGTTTGAGTAGTTACCTATTAGATTAGGGTGAATGATAGCAAGCATGGATTAGCCCAAAAGTAGGATTGCTAGTTAAGTTAATATCCATTAATTGAGTTGTGCTTAGTGCTTGCATTCTAGAGTAGCTAACTAGGATCTTGAAAGTAGGACATGGACTACTACGAGAGTAGTTCTGTGTCAGAATAGACTCCATTGAATAGGTTGTTAGGCGCATCCAAGATCTGGTCTAATTATCTTGATGAACATATCAAACCTCGTTCACACTTCTTTCTGATTTCACCGTCGATCATCATAAGCCTTAGCCATTGATCGATGGTCTTTCCTTTTGCTCGCATACGAGAGTTTGGAGTTAAAAGGGTCAGAATAGTTAATATTTGAGTTCTAGAATATTTACAAATATGTGCATCTTATATCCTCTATAATTCATGAATCTTGAAACCCTAGATCTAACATATTACATTTACATTCTAGTTCAATTATTAGCATACTTCCATATTTAGATTATTAGCATATTTTCACATTTACATTACTAGCATATTCCATATTGGATCAACACCTTCTGATAAGGAATATTCCTTAAACAATTACTTGTTACCAATATATATAATCACTTAGCTTAGTCATTAGAAATAAGTAATCATTGTGTGAGATTTTTCTCTCTGGATTCGATCCCTAAGTACTACACCTCATCTCTCTTGGCAAGAGTATTGTTTTGTGTGTTAGGATTAAGGGTTTAATTTGACAGTTAATTGTTTAGGATATT
This sequence comes from Moricandia arvensis, assembly GCA_905132765.1. NCBI lineage: Eukaryota > Viridiplantae > Streptophyta > Magnoliopsida > Brassicales > Brassicaceae > Moricandia > Moricandia arvensis. Next base: position 35,113 of record CAJHQP010005299.1, on the reverse strand, counting down.
TATACCCTCCTAGAACAGTAAACACATCCATGTCAAATTTGGCGCCGTTGCGGGAACATTGATCGCCATTAGATTTAATTTCTAGGATTTAGTCTAGGTTTGTTACTTTCAAGTTACTGATATTTCTTTTTCTTTGTTTTTCAGGTGCATGCAAAAGAGTATCAGGAGAAACAAAGAACAAGAATTACTATTCTCAGACCCACAATAACTCGAGCGTACGATCCACAAAGAAAGATGACAAGCATCGATCGACGGCTCCTAATTAGCGTCGACCGACACTTCTTTATGGACAACATCGACCGACATCAGAACTCTAGCATCGATCGACATTGATCACTTAGCATCGATCGACAACACCTCATCCGAATTGTTCGACGACAGCAGACGAGTTCAGATGGTTGCGCCTATAGTAGTTGTTCAGAACGAGAATGGAGACCTGCATGACCTCAATGGTCATCTGCGTAATGCAGCGGGTGAAAAGATAGACAATCAGAGGGCTGTAATCCCTGATACAGAAGCAGAAGAAGCAGACGCTGCAATCTAAACCTAAAGCTAACGCCCAAGCTGCTCAGAGACCGCTGCTGACTACAACCGTCCAGACCAGTTTTACGCCAACAGATCCACTATTCGTCCTCCAACATTCCAGAGGAATGATTTCAAGATCAAGCCCGCTTTCTTCGGACTTTTAGCGCAGACACCTTACCATGGGTTGCGACATGAGCCTCCTATGGATCATCTGGAGAGATTTGGGGATATAGTGACTGCTATTAAAGCCAATGGATGCCCTGAGGACTATCTTTTCTGTAAGCTCTTCAAGTACTTACTTGCTGGAGAAGCTTCATATTGGCTTACGCAACTACCACGTGGATCCCTGACATCCTAGACTGAAAATAAAAACGCTTTCTTGCATAACTTCTTTGATGACGCTAGAGCAGAAGATCTGAGGAGAAAGTTTGCTACTTTTTCACAAGAACCTTTAGAGTCTTTCAGAAACTCTTGGATCATATTCAAATCATACCAGAGAGACTGTCCACATCACGGGTTTAACGAAGTGCATCTTATCAGCACTTTCTTCAGATGTATTGAACTACAATACCAGATGGCTTTGGACACAACTAGTAAGGGAAATTTTAGTACCAGAAGCCCTGAAGATGCCACAACATTGATTGAGAATTTGGCATCTAGCAGCAGCACCAAGAACACTGACTCTAAGAGAAGAAAACCAGATCCAGCAGCAAGCAAGGAGAAGTTTGAGGAGATCAAGCCAAAACTAGATAGTGTTTAGAGATTTTTCAAGAAACATGTTACTTTCGCAGAAGTGGAAGCAATTGAGTCTGGAGAAGATGAGATTGAAGAAGAAGATGTAAACTACATTGATGGGAACGGTTTTCAGAGAAAAGGGAACCCAGGCTTCAACAAGAACTCCTATGGTGCTGGTCAAAAGAGTAACTTCAATCAAATTCATAGCGCAGATCCTTCAACAACAACATAACTTATGGATCTTCCTACTACTAGAATCCCCCTCCAGAAGGTTCGCATAGCAAGATTGAAGCAATGATTGATAAAGTCTTAGAGGGACAGAAGAAGATGATTGTGGATTTCAATGGAAAGATAGATGGTATGTACCTCAACCTCAACACCAAGTTTGAAATCCTCAACACTCATGTGAGCAAACTGGAGAATCAAGTGATTCAAACAAGTGAGACCATCAAGAGGCATGAGAGCTTGATTAAAGAGAAAATTGAGGCTGGAAAAAATCACCACGTCAATGCATTGATTGATGATGGTTTCTGGAAAGAAGTCAAGAAAAGAAGCCCCAAACCAGCGATTTCTGTGTGGGAAACTCCATACCACTCGACATTTCTCATTCACATCGATCGACACCAACCAGAGATAGTCGATCGATGGTGAAACCTACAGAATCAGTGGCTTCATGTGAATCGACTAATGTCAATCAATACCGTTCTCGTGACGTCGATCAATATGGTGATAGAAAAATCGATCGACAGTACACATCCTGCATCGATCGACATGAGAGAAACCCGGTTCGGCTACCAAACCTTCTGCGATTACGAGTTCGGTGAGGAATCAAAAGAAGGATCATTGATCGACACCCCACCCAACACATCGATCAACGATCTTACAGTTCAACAATCAATCGATACCCTCCTTATCGAATCGATCGACACTTTAACATAAGGACGAGTCAACACCTACAATGAAGACTTCAATCACAACACATCCTACCTTGAGTACGACGAAGAATACAAAGATGAAGACACAATTGAGTACCGAGGGCTTGCTATGGAAGAGGATAAAATTTTCATGTTTCCTATCAACCTAGGAAATCGACATCGATCAACGGCGACCATACACCATCAATCGATATTGGGGAACAAAGCAGAAACCGAACGTGATTCAGCTGCATAACGCGAAAGAGAATATGGTTATCTACAACCAGATGTGTTCGGTATTATGAGAGATCCAGACGGTAATGCAAGAGCTATGGATGGCAGAATTCTACATGTCACAAAGGAAGATGTAGCAGACATACTTGCAATGGCTAATGGAGCTGGAAACCTTTTTGGTCACCAGTCTGATTATCGAGCATCGATCGACGGTCCAGGTACCCATCGATCGACACCAATATGGTTTACCACGGATATGGTATAGTTTATGGAGACTACAAAGCAGATTACTGAGAGGAAGAGCTTATTTAACCTCGCAGCCTGGCACTAGAAGAAGAAGACGATTGGGTAATGAACACGAGAGTGGGCAATCCAACTTCAATAATCGGCCTATCTTGGCCATCAAACGACATCAAACGAAAACCAGAACATTTACGTGGAGCAGAAGATACAGAAGCTGGTTATCTCAGACCAGATGAGTTTGGAATTTCAAGAGATACAGAAGGACGTGCACGAGATCTTTATGGGATATTACTAACTCTACCTAAGGAAGATGTAGCAGACGCCCTTATTATGGCTGAACGATCAGGAATTTTTTTGGACAACATGAACAGCCATCGATCGACGCACCGGTACCAGCATCGATCGACAACAAGGAGAAGAAGCATGAGCCAATCCAAACACAACCATCGATCGACAACAAAGAGAACGAATCGATCAATACCACTATTCCAGGAGTCAACAAGTTATGTACATCTAACCCCTTTACTTTAGAAACTCCAGGACCGATCAGTTGGATAAATCCCTACGATATTTTTTAGAAATTGGAGGACATATCAGACACTACAGCTGCCAGACTTAGAATGCTCCAGCGCATTATTGAGAATCTACAAAGCATAATGCATTCAGTGGACGTTACTAAGAAGATCATAATGAATGAGAAAGCCATAAGAGATGAAGCAGTGAGAAGCTTCGTTGGTACATGGTTTCAGAAGAGCAAATAAGATGTAGACACTTGTTTTCCAAGTGTTGATCCACCTCCATTCTAGTCAGAAAGTTCAAAACGTCGAGCTTAAGACTATAACCAAGCGCTAAGTGGGAGACAACCCACTGTTTAGTAAGTTTTTACTTAGACTACTATTTATTTTGGGGTTTTTTTTATAGACTATTTACACTACCATCGATCGACACAATAGAGGCACCATCGGTCGACAGTGGATCGCGACCATCGATTGACCACACCTGCCTACCCTCGATCGACACTCTCTTACAAAGAGCGGTATCGAGTTCTATACTTAAGCTATCTACTTATGATTTGATTTTTCCTAACCAAGTGCGGAGTGGATTACACTGGGGACAGTGTAATTTAATTCTGGAGGAGGTACGCTAACGCTATTTTATTATTTTTGAGTTTTATTTACTATCTATAAGTTTTTCAAAGAGTTTTATCGAGTCAAGAAGAGGACTATGATCAAAAATCTATTATTGACTAACCACACTTTAGCACCATTCTTAGAAGGTTGTTTGCAGAGATTACTAGAGATAGTGAAGTGGATCATCTTGCCACTATATCACACTTGCTTAGAAAGTTTGAAGGAACCAAAGCTGATTTCCAATACTAATCCTGAAATTATTTGCTTGCTTTGGGATTTGGTATACACTGGATCGGATTTCTTCTGCAAGTCTGGAAGGTAAAAGTCTGTGTGCTTCTGATTCCCCTCTCTATCCCCATCATATTAAAAATGGAGTCGAACAGGATTTGGTGGCTACAACCATTAAAGCTTGATTCATATGATACTAGAAAGAGATAAAGGTCAAAAAGAAGTGAACAAGATATGGTAGCAAAAACCATTAGGGCTTGATTCATGGAAGCCTATCCAAATATCTTAGTCAATTAAAAAAAATAAAATGATAACCTCAAAAGAAGGGAGACATTAACTGAGAAGAAGTGAGAAGAGAGAGAGGAAAGGAATCAGAGAAGGCTACCTGTGTGCTCAGATACTTGTTGAGCTAAGAGTCCATATGTCCTTTCATCGATACTCCCAAGGTAAAGCCTACATTTTTATTTTATGCAAAGAAATGAAATCAGAAGAGGGGCGAGTCAGACTAGTATTCAATTAGTTGCTGGTAGAATGAAATTGGTTGCTATACTAGGATATGATATATAAAGTTTCTTTTTGATTGACTTGATAGGATGTGGCTGCAATAGAGTAAGGTGACAGTTATACTTAGATATTATGTGAGTCTTTGCTTTTCAAAACCTCTTTCGTAGGCTTGTTTGCTTGAGGACAAGCAAAAGGTTAAGTCTGGGGGACTTGATATCGCCTATTTATTACCAGTTTCATGCCATGTTATAGGATCTATTTAGGGTCTATTATGTGTGTCTAGGCTATGTTTTAAGGTCTTTACAGGTCTAGGCACGTTTTGGAGATATATGGAGATACTTGGAGCTTTTGGAGCATTTAGAGGAAAATAATATGTAGCTGATCATTGTGAGAGTCAAGTACAAGACTGTCGTCGGTCGACGACACAACCTCGGCGTCGACCGATATTACATGACCAAATTCGATCGATGTTGCACATATGACATTGATCAATGACCAATTCGTAGATAGCCGATTTTAAGCCCAAGTTAGAGACATGAAAAAGATTACAAGATTACCCCTGGACGAGTTTTGTCCTCGACTTTAGGGTTTTATATTTATACTTTATATATTAAACCAAGGGGTGCTGTGCTGGAGTGTTGGGTGCTAGTGAGTGTGTACACCAGCACTCCATCATAGATTTAGGATTTATTTAGGAGAAGATTCATAACTCCTTAGGGAGATTTGTATTGGAACCCCAGTATTTTATCTATGCATTATATTTAGATTATTGTTCTTACTTTGATTATGTTTGAGTAGTTACCTATTAGATTTAGGGTTGAATGATAGCAAGCATGGATTAGCCCAAAAGTAGGATTGCTAGTTAAGTTAATATCCATTAATTGAGTTGTGCTTAGTGCTTGCATTCTAGAGTAGCTAACTAGGATCTTGAAAGTAGGACATGGACTACTACGAGAGTAGGTTCTGTGTCATAATAGACTCCATTGAATTAGGTTGTTAGGCGCATGCAAGATCTGGTCTAATTATCTTGATGAACCTATCAAACCCCGTTCACACTTCTTTCTGATTTCACCGTCGATCATCATAAGGCCTTAGCCATTGATCGATGGTCTTTCCTTTTGCTCGCATACGAGAGTTGGAGTTAAAAGGGTCAGAATAGTTAATATTTGAGTTCTAGAATATTTACATATATGTGCATCTTATATCCTCTATAATTCATGAATCTTGAAACCCTAGATCTAACATATTTACATTTACATCTAGTTCAATTATTAGCATACTTCCATATTTAGATTATTAGCATATTTTCACATTTACATTACTAACATATTTCCATATTGGATCAACACCTTCTGATAAAGAATATTTCCTTAAACCAATTACTTGTTACCAATATATATAATCACTTAGCTTAGTCATTAGAAATAAGTAATCTATTGTGTGAGATTTTTCTCTGTGGATTCGATCCCTAAGTACTACACCTCATCTCCTTGGCAATAGTATTGTATTGTGTGTTAGGATTAAGAGTTAATTTGACAGTTAATTGTTTAGGATATTTACACCCTGCAAGAACAGTAAACACACCCCATGTCAGCGACCTAGACTCTCCGAGTCCGGGTCGCCATATGGCGACCTGACCTATCAAAGACCGGGTCGCGCTATGGCGACCTGACCTTTCAAAGACCGGGTCGCCATATGGCGACCTAGGCTATCCGAATCTGGGGCGCCATATGGCAAGTGAGACCACACCTATTTGATTCTCTCTCAAATCTTGATCGAAATTCTCTTCGTTTCGTCTCAATCGGAGTTACCGTTGGAACTTTACGATAAAAACCGCAAAGACTCATTTTCCCGAACAAAGTTCATGTTTATCGTATAAATGACAACGGTTAACTCAGCACCATAGTTGTCTAAACTATACGAGAAGTGTAAACGTCCTTGCTAAAGTGATGTCATATCATTAGACGTTCTTTCTAAGAAGTCATAAAACGTTTAAGTCGAAATACGGTCCAAAGAGGCCTAGAACGCGGCTAAAGACCCACTTGTGATTCCATACGAAATTGATCCCATAAATTTAATGATGGTGTATCTTTATTCACAAAATAAGATAAGTCTCACAAAATCGGAAGGTAAATGTGGAGTTTCCAAGATAATGATGCAGATCGAGATGAAAAGGAATATTTCCGCGAAGAGAGAAAATCGACCTATGAGCAAAAAAGGAAGGAAGAACCGACCCAAAAGGCATATATAAGGGGAGCTAAAGCTAAAGGTACAGGCATCCGAAGATTTAGACCTAGAATAACTCTGCTAGCTTATAAGTATTTAGAATATAGGCGGCTGCATAATCGAAACTTTACTGAGATTTTTCTTTGATCTCTGTTCTGAGATTCTCTTTGTTAGCTAGATTCTACTTGTTTTGTTTTTCGGAAAACCCTGTAGCTTTGTTCTTATCAATCAATAAAACGCCTCTGTGAAACTTGCTATCGATATTCTGATATGCCTGACCAAACGAACGGCAACGTCATCATCTTCAAGGAGAGATCAACGTCCGACTCGGTCAAACCTCTCAATGATCTACTTGTTATCAAGTTGACACTCCAGAATATCGATCTCGCAAGGATATTAGTCGACACCGGAAGCTCGGCCGATATCATCTTCAAAACACCCTTGAGAGAATGAAAATCGATCCATCCAAAATCACGGAAGACCCAAACCCGGTAACATGAATCTCAGGGGAGGCTACCATGACTCTCGGCACAATCAACCTCTCGGTTAGAGCCGTCAGCATAACAAAAATCGTGGAGTTCCTGGTCATCGATCGAACCACATCATACAACGCGATCGTAGGAACCCCATGGATGAATTCTATGCAGGCGGTTCCGTCAATATACAACTCGGATCTCAAACTGCCAAGGATCGTGTCAAAATCACCCTTAGTGGCCCTCAACTCTTCTTTGCGCACCAAAAGCCGGTTTCCTCGGCACGCGGAGATAGAGGCGCGTCACCCCGGAAAAACCAGACGTCGCTCATTCCTCCCTCAACGGCCGTGAGAGCCAGATCCTTAATTCGGATGGCTGTCAAGGAGTCGAGCGAGCCGGCAATCCTCAACAAGCAAGCCTCAAACTCAGCGCGAAGGGACATCTTATCTTCCTTGATCCCGCGAGCCATCAATCCTTCTTCGCTCTGGAGACGGGACTTTAATCTAGAATGGTCCAAATGGTGAGAAAATAATCTACAACAACCCAAGTTAATCTACATGGGCCAAGTGATGATTAAATTACGAAAATGTCTTTAAAGAAGGGAGGAATGCCAACCATTAGATCTAAATATTCTGTTATAATTTTAGCCGTTAGATGAGAAGGAAATTTTTTTTACAAAGATTGCCATTAATGAAAATAGAACCAGGGCCGTTGGATCGTTTCCTCACGTTATAATCTTAGCCGTTGATTTCTCTCCCTCCTTCTCAAGTTCCCTTCTTTTCTCGAATCACATGGGTCCCACACAGCCTCTTTAATCACTCTCTCTTCTTCAAATTGTGTTCAACCACCAAAAGGACTGAAATTGATGAGCTTCAACAACCAAACCTCTCTTCTTCATTTCTTCATCCACAAAACGATTTTCTTTGATTCTCAAAGGGTTTTGACAGCTTAGGACACCGAGAAACAGCACATGTGCGTCCTCATTGGCTCTGCAACCTCTGCAACCGCTTGTTAAGTTTACTCTCTCTCTCTCTCTCTCTCTCTCTCTCTCTCTCTCTCTCTCTCTCTCTCTCTCTCTCTCTCTCTCTCTCTCTCTCTCTCTTTCTATCAATCTTCTCTGTCTCAATCATTTTTTTGTTGTTTATCTCGGTTGAGTCATTTAATAGGTATGTAAACGTAATGAGTAAGATTCTAAGGTTTAATATAAAATTATTAAAGTATAATGCAAAATTTTAGAATAAATCATTTTTCACAAAGGTACAACGGGTATGACTTATTTGACAAAACTCGTTATCAACCTGTTTTACTGGTACAATTGATGTTGTATTACTGATATTTTTAATAAAAAACTTACAACTGGTACACATAGTACAACTGAAAGTAACAAATTGAATATGTGTATTGGTACAATTAGTATAACTTATAGTAATCTGCCAAGTCAACGTAGTATAACTGTAAATAGTGTAACACGTAAAGTAGTCAAACTGGTAATAGTAGTATAACTGTGATTACTGATTTAGTATAACTGGTACAACTACTCTGTGTTAATGTTGTTTTTATTATGTTTCAGAAATTATGGACAATAGCCGACGTGTGGTGATGTATTTTGATAATGGGGGAAATTATTCAAATGTGGGTAATGAAGTTCGATGGAATCAGAAAGAAGGACATATTTCTACTTTAGTGATGAAGGGAAGTTATGAGGAGATTACTTATTCTGACTTGGTTGATAGAATATGAAAGAAAATGAAGATCGATATATATGTGACCAAGGTTCACCTAAGTTACTTTCCGTTGGTATTGGATAATAAGAGGCCTTGTTATATCTTGGACGATGAAGAGGTTTTAGGATATTTAATGGAAGTTGATAAGAAAAACCGGCGTGGTGTCTTACATGTGAAGCTTATGGAAATCATCTCGGAAAACCAGAGTAACGAGGTGTTTTCTATGAATGAGGAAATTCTGAGTGATGCCAGAGCTAATGAAGGTATGGTTGGAGTTGAGGAGTTAGCAATTGTTCCTCATAAATAAGAGGAAGAGTACGAGCATGAGAAAATCAACGAAGAGGGTGACAAAATGGATGATATGGAGGCTCTTACAGCTGTTGTAGAAACAATTGTAAATCTTGAGTGCGATGATGGCTTTGAAATGATCTTGCATCAAGAATTTGAGACTAAGCAAGAAGTTAAGGATTTAGTGGACAAAGCTATGCATACTAACTGTTTTGAGGTTGACATAGTGAAATCAAAGCCTTGGGTTTACGTATTGAAATGTCGTGCGGTTGGTTGCTGCTGGTATTTACGAGCTGCAAAACTCAAGAAGTCTAATTTTTCCCAATTAGAGCATATAGAAAGACTCATACGTGCGTTCGAACAAGTGCAAGTGGAACCAAGAAGGGGAAAAGAGGAACACCAAGCTTGGTCGCATCTGTGGTGCACGCTGATTATCCCGGCCAATTCAAGACTCCCCCTCTGAAGGCTCTCATAGAATTAGTTCGTAACAGATTGGGTGCTACGGTTTCGTATTCAACAGCTTCGAGATGAAAAAATAAAGCAGTGAATGATGTGAGTGGTGACCCAGTTGAGAGTTTTGCTAGACTTCCATCTTACTTGTTTATGCTGGAACAACTGAATCCTGGTACGGTTACACGATTAGAAGTTGATGAGCAAAACCGTTTTAAGTACATGTTCTTTGCAGTTGGAGCTTGCATCGAGGGTTTAAGGTTATGCGTAAAGTGATAATTATGGATGGAACTCACCGGAGTGGCGTGTATAAAGATGTGCTTCTTATTGCCAGTGCTCAGGATCCAGATCATCATCATTATCCCCTGGCTTTTGCGGTAGTAGATGGTGAGAAAAATGCAAGTTGGACGTGGTTTTTTTACTACGCTGAAAAATTTGATACCGGGATGATCCTCAGCTAGTATTTTGTAGCTGATAGAAACCAAAGCATCATCAAGACAGTACACGAGGTCTACCCATTGGCGATTCATGGTTATTGCATGTATCACTTGTCTACTAATGTGAAAGGAGCATGCAGAAATGATACCGAAATCTGTTAACTTTACTTGTCCACATAATTTTTCGAAAACATCCATGAAGTGTATTTGACAACATTATTTTTTCATTGGATTCGGAAAGGAATGTAAACATAAAATAAGTGGTAAAACTTAGTTAAATGTATTTATTATGTTCGTACAACTAATATTTTCGAATTTACCTACCAAAGTACAACTATGTCAAACATGTACAACTATAAACTAGTACAACTATGTAAATTGATACAACTACAACACTAGTACAACTATGTTAATTAATTTTGTATTGAGTTAAATGTGCATCACATTTAAATGTGTATCACGTTTTAACTGTGTTTCACGTTTTAAACATTTTGGTTAAATGTCAACCAGTTATACTAGTTGTACCATTCTTAAATATTATTGCGTAATTGTACTTGTATTATTAGTTAAACCAAAATACCTGATCATTGTAACTAAACACAAATTTTCAACAAACCAACACTAAAAGAAACATAAGTTTTAAGTCTAAAATCTAAAGGAACATAGTTTTAAGCTATTCTAAATAGCTATCAGTTTCGTAGATAAGGAGATATAACCGAACGAGACGGTTTATGAGACCTCTTAGGCCTTCCAACAGCCTTCTCCTCTCCAACTACCTCCTCATCTCCAACAGCCTCTTCATCTCCAGCAGCTTCTTCATCTCCAACCGCCTCATCAGTAGCCTTCTCAGCAGAAGCATTGTCAGCCGCTTCTTTCTCGAGTTTCTCAGCCGCTTCTACCATGACTTGAAGTGTACATGGCGAATCCTCCTCAGCATCATCTAAGATAAAACAACAAATTAGATTATGCCTAAAAGAATTACTTATACAATAAATCCTTACCTTCCTCACCCTCCTTGTCACCCTCCTCCTCAGCCTCTTTATCACCTTCTTCACCCTCCTTTTCACCCTCCTCCTCAACCTCTTTATCACCTTCCTCACCTTCCTTCTCAGGATCCAGATCACCTTCCTCACCCTCTTTTTCACCCTCCTCCTCAGCCTCTTTCTCCACTTCCTTGTCAGCCACCTCCTCACCCTCTTTCTCCTCCTCTTTCTCAGCCTCATTCTCACCTTCCTCAACCTCCTTCTCAGCCACTATATCAGCCTCCTCACCATCATTATCAACTACAAAACCAAAATAAACAACTTCAAAACCAAAGTAAATACACTTATCTACCAAAGCCATTTTCAAAACCAATTACCTCTTTCTCCTGAACTTCCACCTGTTTCAAACTGGAATGACCAATTACCTATTTCTCGTTCATTCTTTTCCTTTTCCAACTCCTTTACTCTTGCTTTCATAAGACAAATTGTATCATCCCTCAAAGCAAAACCTTCGTCCATTCTCTTCATCAACTTCATTTCCAATTCATTTAAACTCTCAAAACCTGTCTCGGGTTCCTCACACACCCTTGCTTCCCTTGCTTCCTCATGTCTTTCGGTGAACCCTTGAGGCTCGGATTCTTCATGTGTGGTAGGTCGGGTTCTCACATACATGTCGAAGAGATCCTCCCAAAATATTTTCCCCTCGGGTTCTATAAGGATCTTGTTCCAAATGTCGACAGCTAGGTCTTGGGTATTCAAATCATTTACTAGCTCCACGTCTTCCCAAACCCCTTCATCCATGATATTGTACAAGAGGTCTACTTCATATCCTTCTGGTACCAAAAGACTGGTAGTCACCTGAAATATGAACAACAACAACAACAAATAACACTTTAAGTTAACTATGAACTTAAATCGAAGAAAATAACACAAACAACACCTATAATCTTTTACCTTTGTTTTTCCAAGTACCCAATAAATCTCGTCCAATGCAAATCCTGTAGTGCCAGTCTTCTTGTACCTCCATTTGCACATTCTTGGGCAATCTACCAGACTGTTTCAAACAGGGTCTCTGAATTTTTCCCTAAGTACAAGGATACATTCAAACAACAATATATTCATATAATTTCAAACAATCATATTAGTTATATTATAACAAATATGCTTCTGAAAAATTAACTAATATATACCTCCAAAGGGTTAATAAAGACAGGAAATGTCCAACTCGGATCGTCTGGCATCCCATCACTGAAATGATCCCTCAAATGGAAAATCTCCTTAATGCAATCATCTAACGTGAAACGGCCCCATGGAAAGTTTGTGCAGAAATCCAGATCATCTACTGCTTGGAGAAGGAAAGGTTCAATGGGGTGTCCTACTTTTGACTTTCCTCTCAGAATTGTGGTCAAAAAGTAAAGAACCACCATCTTCAGGCAGTCGTTACTATGATCAGCCTTCATCGTGCTAAGCTTTGCTTCCACATCCTTTTGTGTCAATCTCATACCCTTTTCCTTCCCCTTCTGATTCTTAGTCTTCTTCTCCTTAATCTTAAAATACCGATTCGCAAACCTCATACTCCCTTTGCTCATATAGTTTTCTGGGTAGTTGTGGCAGTAGAATCAGAGAGTAGGCCATGTTCCCTTATAGAGTATCTAACTGGAACACCATTTACTCAAAACCAAGCTTGTTGACCCTTTTTCGTAGCAATTGTACGGAGAAGCAACATCCACATTCCCATCACCTTTCTTGTATGGGAACAATCCATGTGGAATAAATGCTTGAACTGAGGGTGGTTCTTGAACCAATTCTTCTCTGACTCTTCAAACCCTTTAATCTTCTCAATAAATTTGTGTTGGTGGCACCTTGTGGAGAGCTTGCAAAACTTCCCATAATCACTCGGCTGGAAGAAAAAACCACTAGGTCTCATTGGTTCTACGGCCATATCCTCGTCCACAACCTGAAACAAAACACAAACAATTATTACACAATCTAAGTAACCTATTTATCCAACAGAAAATCACTTAGTCATACAAGTTTGACTAATAATACGACAACAACACCGTCTAGTTGTACTAGTTACACTAATAATACTTTTCTAGTTGTACCAGTCACAACAGAAATTAACTGGTAGTTGTACCATTTAGACAAGTTATACCACAATGACACCATTAGTTATATGATAATCACTTAGTATTATTAGTTATACTGGTTTCACTATATAAGTTGTACTAGTTACACTATTTAAACTCCCCACAGTTGTACAAGTTATACTTTAAAAAGTCACTAAGTTTTACAATAACAACACCATCTAGTAAAATTTATACAACAGAAAATCACTTAGTTGTACCAGTTTGACTAATAATACGATAAAATATAATCTAGTAAACAAGTTATACTATTTAAACTACCTCAGTTGTACTACTTACACTAATAATAATTATCTATTTGTACCTGTCACACTAGAAAATTAACACGTAGTTGTACTACTTACACTAGATTCAGTCTCTTAGTTGTACTAGTTACACTACTTTCACTCTCTTAGTTGCACTAGCTACACCATTTAAACTTCACATAGTTTTGGAACTTATATTTTAAAAATCACTAAGTTGTACTACTTACACAAATTTGTCCAATTCTTACGACCCTAATATCTTAGTTTAACCGTATCAATAATCAACCAATTTCGCCCAATTTCCAAAACCAGTTGAAACTTAGTTGTTTACCGTTCTTTGCGGGACATTGTCATTCCCTGCCTCAGGTATGTGTAGATCTATGTTGGGATCCTCTCTGTTGTTAGACCCAATCTCCTCATCGTTGTCTTCGACATGAGAAGGACTCTTTGTGGAAGAGCCTGAAAGCGAGGTCACTGGATTATGTGGAGTTTCGGGTTTAATAGCTGGCTGACTAGGAAGTGGTATGCTTGTCGTAGCCTCACTATCAGGCCGAGAAGTCAATTCCGTTACTGGTGCGGTTTCTTTCTCCCGGTTCCGAGTCTGCTTGGTTGGATTCGAGGAGGATCCATCCCACACCACCGTTGCTTCGCTCTTCTTTGTCGCGCCTTCAATCTTCTTCTTCTTCGCATAATCTTTCTTCTTTTTGGGCTGCTACTTCTCTCTTCCTCACGGAGGGCTTTTCTTCTTAGCCCGCATCCTTATTCTTCCTCGCCGCTGAGTTTACATTTCTTCGTCGCCAATGCTCCCTCCTTCCATTTTTTTTCCGGTGAATCGAGTTATTGGTGACATTTTTGAATGCAAGAGAACACAAAATCGAGTTTCAGAATGAGATGGATAAGGATTTGATACTTGATTTTGAGTAGTGGAGTAGTTTATCGAGTTGAGAATGGAATTAATCGTAGGAGTAGTGGAGTATTTAGGTCGAAATCGAGGAATTTGGGGGATTTAGGGTTAGACGAGTCATCTCGGGGTGGGGTTAGTGATCCGGGTTTTAGTCTGTTAGTTTTTTACCTTTATTATCGATTTAATTTTGATTTAATAAAAAAAATACAAGGGGTCCATTACATTTTTTTTTGACCCCTTGTACATTATAGCCATTTGATCCTGGAGATAATGCTGGAGCGACGAGCCTCCAAAGCTTTTGTCTTCCTGACCTGCTTTGCCTTGAGTAGGGAGCTCGCAGTCTTCCCGAGGTCTCTCACGAGCTCGCCGATCCAAGTCTCGAACTGGGACACCTCATCAGAATGGGCATCTTCAACAACCTTTAACTTCTTCTCGAAAGCCGGCGACTCTTCTTGGGATTCCACTAACTCCCTCGTGAGGCGCTCAACCTCTGCCCCACATTCATTTATCATCCCATCGATCAATGATACGGAACTGCATAAGACGGATAAAGAGTTAGGGAAGGATACAACGTGCTAACATGAAAGACCTTTGAAAACAAACCTTGGCACGATACTGTGGCATCACACTCGAAACATATCCTCCCTGTGGTGCAGAATCGCTTTCTCCACCCTTAGCGCATCGTTTCCTCTTATTCGCCTCACCGAGAAGAGGGTTTTTTTCCAACTTTCGGTGGGATGATCTGAGCAGCACTAGGATCAGGCAGCCCCCAGAAAGATTCCCTCCTGGCCAAAGAAGGAGGCATCGATTCTGGACCTTGCTCCCTATCCTCAACAAGAACAGGCGTCGTGGACGAGCCAGTAGGCTGAACCAAAGTTTCCGACGATGGCGCAGCCGCAGTTTCAATCAGAGTTGGAGGCATCAGCGGTTGAGCAGAAGACTGGCCAACCTCCTTCTCGGCACTACGCCAGGCAAGCTTATCTTGGAAGGATAAGAAGCAAGCTGTGTATGCCGACACAATGCCAGGAGGAGCCGATTTAAAGGACTCGCTGAAAGAGTAGAATCGCTCTTCTCGACGTCGGATTTTTCTTTTCACCTTGGGAGAAGACATCTTTCTTACGGATTTTTAGAGAGAATGTAGAGGTAGAGTAAAGAAATGAGATGGTGAGAAGAAATGAGGAACGAGAGTTTACTACTTACAAAAAAAGAAAACGAAGGATAATATTTGCGGAAAACCAACCTCAAAAAAATTCTTGAAAAAGTACTCTTAGTCGTTATTCTAATTAAAACACACTACTCGCCCGCAAAAATCATCTCTGAGATTTTGCAGGCTAGGGGGCTAACTGTTGGATCAAAAACGGTTATCTTGAAATCACCGACTAAGATCACCACTTCTAGAAGAAAACTTATCGAAAGACTAGCTCGGAACAAACAAAAAAACACATCGAACCTAGGTCGTCATATCGCGACTTCAAATGTACAAACCCATGTCGCCATACGATGACCTGGCCTTTAATGAATCGGGTCGCCATATGGAGACCTGCACTTGCAAAGAATGGGCCGCCATATGGCGACCCACACAAGCAAGGTCCGGGTCGCCATATGGCGACCTAGACACACACAGTCCAGGTCGCCATATGGCCACTTAGACTCTCCGAGTCCGGTTCACCATATGGCGACCTAGAACCACACAGTCCGGGTCGCCATATGGCGACCTAGACACACACAGTCCGGGTCGCCATATGGTGACCTAGACCCACACAGTCCGGGTCACCATATGGCGACCTAGACTCTCGGAGTCCGGGTCCTCATATGGCAACCTAGACCCACACATTCTGGGTTGCCATATGGCGAACTAGACTCTCGGAGTCCGGGTCCCCATATGGCGACCTAGACCCACACAGTCCGGGTCACCATACGGTAACCTAGACTCTCCGAGTCTTGGTCGCATATGGTGACCTGACCATTCAAAGACTAGGTCGCCATTATGGCGACCTAGGCTCTCTGATTCTGTGTCGTCATATGGCGAGTGAGACCACACCCATTGGCTTCTATCTCGAATCTTGACCGAAATGCTTTTCGTTTCATCTCAATCGGAGTTACCGTTGGAACTTTACGATAAAAACTACGCAGACTCATTTTCCCGAACAAAGTTCATGTTTATCGTAGAAACGACAAAGGTTAACTTAGCACCATAGTTTTCCATATTATACGAGAAGTGTAAACCTCCTTGATAAAGTGTTTCGTATCATTAATTGTTCTTTCAAAGATGTCATAAAACATTTAAGTCGAAATACGGCCTAAAGAGGCATAGAACGCGGCTAAAGACCCACTTGCGATTCCATAAGAAATTGAGCCTATAAATGTTATGACGGCGTATATTTATTCGCAAAAGAATATCAGTCTCAAAAAATTGAAAGGTAAATGTGGAGTTTCCAAGATAATGATGAAGATCGAGATAAAAAGGAATGTTTCCACGAAGAGATAAACTCCAACCTAAGGGAAAAAAGGAAGGAGGAACCGACCCAGAAGGCATATATAACGGGAGCTAAAGCTAAAGGCTCAGCCATCCAAAGATTTAGACTAGAATAACTCTGCTAACTTAGAAGAATTTAGAAAATAGGCGGCTGCATAATCGAACTTTCCTGAGATTCTTCTCTGATCTCTGTTCTGAGATTCTCTTTGTTAGCTAGATTCTACTCGTTTTGCTCTTCGGAAAACCCCGTAGGTTTGTTATTATCAATCAATAAAATGCCTATGTGCAACTTGCTATCGTATTCTGGTATCTCTTTCTTCTTCGTTTTCGTGTGTTTACGCAGATAATCCGGGACCTCTGGGAAGTCGGGTTCTTTTGGTTTTCCTTAATTTATGGAAATTTACATTGTGGATTTTGGGTTCCCACACAGCCTGTACTGGATGGCTGCTAAGAGACCAAGCCGTCTCTCTTTATTACTTGGTCATGTGGGGATGGTTGGTTGAGTGACTAAGGAGTAAGAGGATTTCGTCAAGTGTCTGGAAGATCTAAGCTGGATAAAAAGGATGGAACAACATGGAGACAACTAGGGTGGATTGGATGGTTGGACAAGCAATCAACCACACACTATGGCAGTAAGGTACATGTTATTATACTGTTTTTATTAGTAAACTGCTAAGTTGCTGGATTAGACTTAGCGAACTATGTGTACTGATCTGAACATGATAGAGGAAAAATAGATAAAAATCCTAAGTTTAGGGAGAATTCCAAAAAGGGGCCATGTATGGTCGAGGAAGGCGACCCACAGACTTACTGGCGGTAAGGAAATCCGGGTTGGGGTCTAACAACTGGTATCAAAGAGATTACAGTTCTAGGACAAGGACTTAAACAACAATCAAGAATGTCTAGACCGAATGGACGCGAATAATTCTAAGGGAGAAGCATTGATGGACTGATCGAGTGACTTGATCTTTGGAATGATCTAGTCGGAGTTACACTTGTATGGGCGAGTTGTAATTCAGCATTCTGATTGGGAAAGAAATTGGAGTAAAGATCAATTGGTTAATGATCGGATTGCTGCATAAGAGATGCTAGAATAACAAAGGGAGTTGTTCAAAAATTTAGCTAAGTCATGGAACAACTTGAAGGTTCATTAAAGTCACTGGATCCGAATTCTAAAGTGAAGAAACGAGAAGGATCGACTAAGAGTTTCTGAAGCTTAAGGAAGGTATCAGAGAGATTACGGTTCTAGGACAAGGACTTACACAAGAATCAAGAATGTCTAGACCGAATGGATGCGAATAATTCAAAGGGAGCAGCATTGGTGGACTGATCGAGTGACTTGATCTTTGGAATGATATAGTCGGAGTTACACTTGTATGGGCGAGTTGTAATTCAGAAGTCTGAATGGGAAAGAAATTGGAGTAAAGATCAATTGGTTAATGATCAGATTGCTGCGTAAGAGATGCTAGAATAACAAAGGGAGTTGTTCAAAAATTTAGCTAAGTCGTGGAACAACTGGAGGTTCATGAAAGTCAATGGATCCGAATTCTAAAGTGAAGAAACGGGAAGGATCGACTAAGAATTTATGAAGCTTAAGGAAGGATAAGCGTACTGAAGTCAAGATGGATCAAGTGGTTCGAGAACGCCAAAGTTGATTCGGAAATGTCTAAGTAAGAAAATGGATTTTCAAGGACCAAGGAGGTCAGATGTGGATACAAGAATCTTATTATGCTGGAACTGGAATGGACAAAACGTCCATAAGTGAAACTGGTGTCTTACCTAAGGAAGTGAGACTTCAGTGAACATGTGTTAAAGGGAAAATAACCGAACTGATGAGCATGAACGGCATGATAAAAACTGGCTTGGACAGGCGGTCTAAGAATTGGGATGAAGGTCACAACAGGGATGTTTAAAAAATCTGTGTGTACTGGCTAAAGCAATGGACGGATTTCTTGGAGATAACCTAACCGAATCAAGGATCGGGAACTGAGATGGGCAATTTGTCCATGGAAAACTCTAAGGGTAAATGACTAAGGCATTAGTGTTGGAATGTGGAGTTAGAGAGAACTTGCATTCAATGTGTATTGTTCTGTTGGGAATGCTTAGACGGACTCTAAGATTTTCAAGAGATGGAGAAGCTGGTCCGGGAACTGAAACAGAGATTCCGTGAATGGATTTGGAAAATCCGAGTAAGACTTACATGATAACAAGTGTCGGTGGCAAGCAAGTCTGGATATAGAGAACTGGAGAAATGAATGTCAAGAGGACTAAGCTCGATTGTCATAGTAGGCTTGTACGGTTCGAGAGTTGAGGTTATCGGAATAAGAAGTTGGAAGTCAGGTGGATTTGCCAAACACTAGTTGGGTGATCAAGAAACTACTCGGAAGTACCTGATGCTATAAATGATGGGTTGTGATCGGAGTGATGATGTTAGTCTTGATGATCGATTCCTTTCATGTAAGAATCTAGATCAGCCTAGGTACTTATTGCGGTGATGCCTACTAAGACTTATCTGGATCAAAGGATGGCTTCTTTATGACCTGGAATGATTATGCTAGACGACCGACTGAGTGTTGTTAGACATGGTGCCTTTGGGAACCAAGTGGGTTTGCCGAAGCGTTTATGTGACTGTGGTTGTATGACCTTGGGAACCAAGTAGGTTTCCAAGGCATATACTGACGTCTATCTATTCTGGCGTCTCTGGAAACCAAGAGTTTCCAAGACATATGTGTCACTGTCATCCCGTGTTCTGTTCTGGTGTATGTGGGAATCGGAGAGTTCGCCAAGTCGCATCTGTTATCACGTCGATGGGAACTAGTTTAGTTTACCATCGCGTGTCTGTACTGGTGTCTGCAGAAACCCTGTCTGATTCCTTTGGGAAACCGTACTTTCCAAGGCATAAAACTGTACTGTTACTGGAAATCAATGAGTTCACTACTGTGGGTTCTTGATCGCGATGAAAGCGTGAGTGGGAACTTGTGGAGAGTTTGCCATCACGTGTCTGTTGGACGTCTATCTGTTATGACTGTTCTGACGTCATTGGAAACTGTTATGTTGTCGTTGGAAACTGTTCAGTTTTCCAAGACATGACTGTGACTGAGTTACTGTAACTAGACGAGTTCACCATTATGGGTTTGTGACTGAGAGAGACCGAGAGTCCGAAAAGAAAACTGTGTAAAGGATCAAGTGTTGGATCCAAAAAAGAAAAAATTGTATGGATCAAGAGTGATTCGTAAGGGTCAAGGAATACCAGTAAGGATCTTAGAAAGTTTGTGATGATCATAAGTGATCAGCAAACCGGTTAGGATCAGAGAGAGATCCGTGGAAACAATTGTAAGGGTCAAGTTGAGAGATCCGTGAGTTCTGGCAAATGATGAAGTGTCCTGGCATTCGGAGTTGGTCCATGCAAAGGAAAGATCAATTATACAATATCAAACGGTCAAGTCAGGATGTACTAATACTGGTGCGGACTGGATCCTGAAGGACTAAGATAGAGTCAATGAGTGACTGGAATCGGTTAAAGGAAGAATACTGGAAACTCTTAACTAAGGTAGTGAGTTAAACCTTCGGGAATTGAGGTAAACCGGTCAACACTGTTGGGAGTCAAGTGTTCTTGCCAAAGTGTGTGTCCGGTCACCAATAGATTTCTCGGATAATAAGAACTACTAGGCTTAGTGAGTTACTAAAGTGAACTGCGTTTGTGAGACTAAACGTAAAGAAACTTGATCGAGAAAGTGGATAACTGAGGTCGAATCCAAGTGATGTTGCGGTAACGTGTTCTGAATACAATAGCTTGGAAATCTGATAATGTAAATGGTCTAGTGACCGGAAGTCTATGAACGGAGATAAAGCAATTGAGATCTGGAAGTCTGGAATGACCTGAAGAGATAGAACAAGGTTCTACGTACAACTGAGTTCCAGAGTAGTTACTGGACTGCTTAACTGACTAAGACGGTTACTGAGTTCTGGAACTGCCAAGGCGGTTGAGGAACTGGGGCGGGGGGGGGGTGAAGTAAAATAACCGACCATGAGAAGTTTTGGGACTGACGAGAACTAAGTCGAATGTCCAGGAGCAGTTACTTAATACCTTGCAACGGATTAAATGAGTAACCGCTACTGGACGATTATGAGAAGTTAAGGAGGATAGTTCTGGATCGGTTCTGGATTGTTGATAAACTGTCACTTGGCAGTTTGGCCGAGAAAAAGAAAATTCTGTGGGCAGCTATTTTAATTGCTGGGTAAGGGAGAAGTTATGGAAAACGGTTATGGGCGGTTAAGGCCAAGGAGTAACCGCCCAAACTCATTTTTAAGGGGGATTTCGTGGACTGATGGGGGGGGGGGATTCTTTTTTTATGCACTGTTTCCTCGACAGAAAAGAGAGGAAAAAATGGAGACAGAGAGAGGATATACATAAAATGAAGAGAAAGAGATGATCCGATCAGAACAGAATAAAAGAGGCCGAAGATGTTGTGTGCTGGGCAGATCGGAGAAGTCTGTGCAGTCCGATGGATGTTCTAACCGTCAGTACAAGGAATATCAATTCTGTCTTGAGAAGATGATTTATCCGAGAGGAAGGGAGGAACGATTGGGTCGGGAAAGGAGAGTGAGATCGCCGACTGGTTGATCTGGTTCTGAGCCGACAAACCGCATGCCATGTAAAGGCTGATTCAGAGCTGTCTCTGTTCTGGATAATGAACCCCGTGTGCGTTATAGCCAACGAAGGCTGGTGAAGCGCAGAGATGGATAACCGGGAGACGAGTAATGGATGCTTGGAGCAAGATAGCGCGTAGGACATGGAAAGGGTGCATCGGCACAGTCTGAGTAAAGGGGATTCATATACTGATGGAATGCGACTTGGATCAGTGTCGGAAGTGACCCTTGCAGCGACTGAACTGTACAAGAGAGAAGTCTGAGGAAAACCGGCTGTAACAAGGTTAGTGCTTCTCGATCCTACTGGTTAAGTCTAAGATTAAGATCATATCTGGGTCTATAGCGGGATGATCAATAGATTGTGTGGAAAGGGTTATAAGAGTGACCGTGATACCTAGTTTCTGCCTTGATTTACACGGACTCGTTTCACGTTCTAATGAGGAACCGCTGGATTGTGAGCGGAGTGATGAAGCTTGGTACTGTCTGTGGGACGATCTGAGTAATGTAGTGTTTATCGACTGGACTGGTGCGGATTGTGACGTTGGTGGTTAGGATTCGATGGAGTCTTAGCTTCAAGTACTGTAGAAGATTCAAAACCGAGGCAATGTTGATCGACATTGGATAAGGTTTCTACAACCTGGTATGGACTGAACTATGGCTGGTCCGACAGTGAACTTAATCCATTCTAAAGCTGGGATCAGTAAGAAGGCATTTGTAGAACCGAGTGTACGGCAAGGATATGATCAGAGAGATAGAGAGTGATTGTTGGCTACTTAAGGGATGTGTGGGGCGAGTATTGTACCGACTGATCAATCATTGTTCAGTGACTGATAGGACAAGGAATGTGTGAGCCGAGTTAGTTACGGACTGATCATGATACGATCAGTGATTGGTTCTGGAGAGTTGAGCATGGCTAGCGTACTGCCTGTATTGGATGGCTGGTAAGAGACCAAGCCGTTTCTCTTTGTTACTTGGTCATGTGGGGA
The DNA here is from genome assembly GCA_905132765.1 of Moricandia arvensis. Classification (NCBI taxonomy): domain Eukaryota; kingdom Viridiplantae; phylum Streptophyta; class Magnoliopsida; order Brassicales; family Brassicaceae; genus Moricandia; species Moricandia arvensis. Next base: position 12,611 of record CAJHQP010005299.1, on the reverse strand, counting down.
TGGTTGGTTGAGTGACTAAGGAACAAGAGATTCGGTCAAGTGTCTGGACGAGCTAAGCTGGATAAGAAAGGATGGAACAACATGAAGACAACAAGGCTGGATTGGATGGTTGGACAAGCAATCAACCACGCACCAAGGAAGTAAGGTACATGTTATTATGCTGCGTTTATTAGTAAATAGCTAAGTTTCTGGATTAGATTTATCGAACTATGTGTACTGATCTGAAACTCATAGAAGAAAATAGATAAAAATCCTAAGTTTAGGGAGAATTCCAAAAGTGGCCATATATGGTCGAGGAAGGCGACCCACTAACGTACTGGCGGTAAGGAAATCCGGGTCGGGGTCTAACACATTTCCCATTTAAAGCCTGCCTCTTCCAACCCTAATCTGTGATGCAAGTGACGTTCGACTCCAACCTTTCACTTCATTTCTAACGTTTTAGTTCTCTCGAACTAGCTGTTACCATGAACTCTGAATCGTTCAAGTCATCATCTAAATTGTCCTCCTTTCTCCCGGGTGATTCAGCTTCCCCATCTCTTCCTGTTACTCAAATGGACGTTTTGTATCTCAGGCACTGCATATATCTCACCAATTCAAGATTTATTTTATCCTTTCTTCCTCGCTACACACCCTCATCTACATCTTTCTCATGCAACTGCTGATATGACAAGACTACACATAATCATTTGGCTCTTAAGAATCGTAACTCAACATTCAAATCCGTTTGGAGGCATCATTACCTAAAGTCTAAGTACATCAACTATTCATTTACAGGTTTTGTTTACATCCTCCTATTCGGATATGTTGGTTGTTAAAAAGGAACTAACAACATGAAAACTAAAATACATATTTTCTTTCAGGATTTTGTGCATTTCGTTGCTTATTTAGAGCTTAAACAGTGTTCCTTCTCCGAGGTGAGCAATCCCTTCAACTTTAAAAAGGGCACTCTTCTTCTAATGACAGTGTATGTTTCTGGTTTCCTCTATTATCCTTTTTCTGCTTTTTCTGCTTATTCTCTCTTTGATCGTTGGGTAAATGTTACTATTACAATATTACATATAACGATGGCCTTCCACTGGAAGGCAAAGGTATTTGTAGGAAGATTCTTGATAAAGTTAAAGAGACTTATCAAACTGATTTGAGATCCAAATACTTTGCTTACAATAGCAAGAAGATTTTATCATTCTTGAAGTCACATCTTCTAGCAGTTTCGTTAAAAATATTTTATTTTTCTCTGTTCAAACATTATGATAATTTGATATTCTCTCATTTTTTGCAGAAATAACGCTGGAAAGGCCTGCCTAAATGGAATGAATAAACGGACAAAAAATATCAAATATTCGTAGTAAGTTTTCTAAGCAGGGTTAGCTGCTACAACCGTATGATGAATCATAAAATTCACCAAGAAATAGGGTTTTTGAATCAAAGAATTTAACTGATAAGAAACCTTAAATTAGAATGAATAAGTTCTAAATAACTATGGAAAATGGAAATTTATTAGTGATATTGATATGAATACAAAATGGTGCTTGATAGCGATTAGAACTGTATAAAATCAGAATATAGGTTAGCTATCCAGTTTCAGGATCCCCTCATCTTGGCCTGTTCTCCTTCTTTTATAGATCTTCCTAGAAAATAATAATATTGGCATCTTCATCGGCATGAATCCTTTATGTTTATGGTAGTTATTTAATGCTTTTGATTTCCTCGTATTTTGTTTTGACTCTACCAACCTCGATATGTCCGGGGTGGGATACAACCTTGATTGGCCTTCGTTTCTTTCATGGGCTTTTAAATTTTGTCGACATTGGCCTCTTCTTGATATGACCCATGATCTTGGGTCGGTCGTGGGCAGGTGAAACCCCACTCCAACAATAACCCTCTCCCCGAGTCCGATGTGTTTCAATTTGTTGTGCAGGTCGGGTGTGGAATCTGCCATGTATGACATTTTGTGGGACCATCGGTATTTTATGTACCGGACCCTCTTTGAGATTCTGGTTTAGTGTATTTATTTCCAACCTGATTTGAGAGATTTTGATTAGAAAAAATCAAGGGATTCTACTTTCCCTCTTTGGAAACTGAATCGGTTGTAGAGATGTAATCATTCATTTTACGAATCTCGGACTTTGGAGTATAAGTTATTGTATCCCTTCTTGTCTTTTATTATCGTAAGCTTTGGACAAAATGAAAGGTTTGGTTCTTACTTATCTATCTCTTTTCCAGTTATCACATTTGTCTTTGCTGGAGCTTTTGCGGTGTGCTACATCGAGCGTTTTATCCTTGTCTCGTTTAGTTAGGGTTTTAGCTTTTTGAGGATCGTTTGGAATGTTTTTGCTTTCGTAATTTTTGCATCCTAATCTCGTTGATTCTTGTAACCGCCCAAGTGTTCAAGGGGAGCTGATCTCAATTTTTATTATTTTTCGCCTTCTTTTCGTGGTCTTGACTTTGATGGTTTTGGCATGTTTTATTAAGTTTAAAAGGTGAAGCCATTTTTGTGATCTACGACATGGCATAGAGGGCCGCCGAATCTGCTTGGAAGAGGGAGGTGAGAGAGTCAAAGAAGAAGGCTGATATTGATGAAGCAGCTCAGAAAGCGGCTTTCATGGTCGCTGTCAACCTTATCGTTACTTATAGTCCTCCAAGGGAAGCTTCGAATTTGAGTGCTTCCGAGGTGATTCCAGTGTCTTTGACTGTCGGTAGTGGCTCTGGTGATGGCGTGTTTCCTTGTGAGGACGCCGGTGTTGATGGCACAGGATCCACAACTGCAGCACCTCGGGTCTTCCTGATCAACCAAGGTCCTTGGTCATGATGTTGTTGTTGAGTCTCCAATGGCACTTTTTTCTTCCATGATGCTTCCTCCGTCATCTTCTCTCACGGGTTCCCTCCCCGGGTCCAGTCTTAAGGAGGCTGCTTTGGAGGCTTTCCGCCAGCCCTTCAATGATAGAGGTTGAAAGACCGATACTTCTCGCAGGCCGTTGCGGGATTCGCCAAGACCGTCGAGTACCCTTCGTCATTGACTGGGTTCAGAGGCGATGTCTTGAGATTGATCTCAGGAAACGTTCCTCTTCGGGATCATGAGATCATGATTCGACGGTTTCAAAACGACCTCAAGTGGATAGTGGGTCGATTCCTGGAGTTGGATCATTGTCTTCTTCTTGGAAGGGTGTATATGTTTTTTACTTCAGATTGCCCCTTTCCGGAAATGGGAGGCATGTGTATGTATATGCCGCGAGGTACGTCACAGTGGAGATCTTAACTTCCTAGAGGATATGTATACTAACAACGACTTACGAGGGCTTTGTCGTTCTTATGCGTGGGTGAGCTACTCTTAAGACCTTTCATTTAAAGTTATGATATTGTTTCATTTTTTGGGAGTCTGATTATAGTTCTATCAGAGCATTTGGGCTGAGTGAACCGCAAAAACATCGAGTATGAAGGCTAGATACGGGATGCACGTCGGGTCACGTCTGATGCAGAGAAAGAAGCTCTCTGCTCACAGTGGAATGTTCCAAGAACCATGAATTGTCGGCCAGGAATTTTTCCCTGGAGGTAAAATTGGGTCAGTTGGAGGCAAGATCGATGGTCAAAGAGGAGAACATCCAAGAGCTTGAAGTGTCCGAAACCGGACTGCATTCCTGTATCGACGGCGTAAAAGAGCAAGAAAATCTTGTTAAGACAGTTCTGGAGCGTCGGGAGGCCGAGCTTGTGAAAGATTTGGAGAGTATTTGGGAGGGGAATGAAAAGCTTGAGAATTGGCTTGAGTCGGTGCGGAAGGCTCATGGGGAAGATCTTCAAAGGTTAAGAGTTGTGAATGCCAAGGAGGCCCGCTAGGCTGTGAAGAGTTATGTCGGGCTATGTTGGCTAAGTACAAATCCTTCTTTACAAAGCAAACTGACGTATTTCTGAAGAAAGTTTCAAGAAATTGCACTTTAGCGCATAATTTTTTTCAGTATTTTCACAAGAGTCCTTTGACGTTCTTTATCCTATAATATGTTTCTTAAGACATTGTTTAGGCTATGCTTTATTTTAATTTTAGAGGGTTTAGGAGAGAAGAATCGAAACTCCTATAATGATTGATTTGGAACTCCAATATTTCCATATTAATCTTAATGCAATTTAGTTGGTCTATGCTTTTTGTTTTCATGAACATGTATTAGTAAACCACATGTTAGATTTAGTCATTTCAAAGAATTAATGAATTGTGTTTTCTTGATCCTAGATTTGGATTAACAACCTGTAATCTAGATAATAAGATAACTAGTAGATGTGAAAGCATTTTTGATTGCCAAAATTAATATTGATGAGCTAAATACATATCTGCAAGGAAATTTGGTTTAGAAATTTAGTGGACTTATCAAACCTGATCTTAATGCTTTTCTTAATTGTTTGAATTAACAAACAAATTTAGGATTCTAGGATCTAGACATAGATTATCTCTGCAAATAAAGTTGATAGATTTGTGCATTGTGATTTGATTTCTAGAACTGTTCTTCATAGACCCTGATAATCGTTTGATGGCAATTATGATTTCCTGAGAATTTTCCTGAGTCTAGCAACTTTCCTATCTAGCTTACAAAACGATTTACTTTATTGCTTTTTGTTATTGATCTAGCTTAATTCGAAAACCATAAGTCTATTGTGTGAATTAAGTCTCTCAGGATTCGAAATTCTATCTTGTGCTCTAAAATTGCATATTAGTTCAAAGGTAAATTTGAGTATATCAAATATTGGCGCCGTTGCCCAGATTGTATTTCACCATTAGATTAAGTCTAAAATTAGACTAGATTTTTGTTTATGTTTACGTACTATATTTTGTGTTTTAGATGCATGCATCACAATGCCAGAAGCAACAAGGAAAAATAGTTTTTGGATCTTTCGAACCAGTAGCTATATGATCTGGAGTGCACGAATCATAAGGAAAAAGATCATTGTCGAGCGTCACTAGCAAGGCCTCGAACAACACCATTTGAAACTCAGTATCAGTCGACACCTCTCTAGAATCGATTGGCACCTTACGTGTATGTGTAGAGATGGTTAATCAGCTAGTGCTAATTGCTGATGAGCATGGATTCCTACAAGACCAAGAGGGTCACCCATTTAATGCGGCTGGGCAGAAACTTGATGCAGATGGGGTTGTAATTCCTGATGCTGTTGTTATGACTGAGAATGATGGAAATGCTGGAGCTGTTCGATAGCGAACACTTGGAGACTAAAATAGACCCAACCTGTTCTTTGTAAAGAGGTTTGAAATCTGAACTCCACCATTCAAGAATAATGATTTTGAGTTGAAACTCGTGTACTACACTATTTTGGATCAACATCTTTTTCATGGTTTTCCTCATAACTATACAACGGACCACCTGGAGATATTTGAAAACTTTGCAGTGAGAATCAAGCTGAATGGGCTCTAGAGACTATATGTTATGCAAGTCGTTCCCATACTCTCTTGTTGAGGATAAAACTTAGGAATTTGCAGCCATAATCTATCACTACCTAGAATGACACAAGAATGCTTTCTTGAAAAATTTCTTTCATGATGCTAGGTATGAAGATCTGAGATCAGAAATTTCAACATTTTCTAAAGGTCCTACTAAGACATTCGTAACATCTTGGGCCGGGTTTAGAGCTTACTAGAGAGATTTCCCAAATCATGGTTTAATTGAAATTCAAATGCTGGATATCTTCTTCAGTGGTATATATTGGAGATACGAGATGTCTTTGGATGCTACAAGTGAAGGGAACTCATGAGATAAAGATGGAAGGCATACTGGAATAGATCCTAGAAACTCAACAGAAGTAATATCTGGGTTTCAAGAAGAATATGGATGCTATGTACAATATCTGAATAGGGAGTTTGAAGCTTTAAACACTCATGTGAATAAGTTGGATGTTCAAGTTGTGGAGACTGCCAAAACTGTGAAGAGGCAAGATCGAATTCTTCCTGGAAGGTAACAAATGATCCCAAGACAGTTTGTCAAAGCCATTATGGTTGAGGGTGATGAACAAGATGAATTCTGCAGAAAAACGAGTTGAAGGAAACATGTTTTCCTAACCCGATCAAGGTGTTGACCGACACCCATAACTTGTGCTGGTGGACACCCAATTGGAATCATGGTTCTTCGAGTTCTATTGGATAGAAATGGAACACATCTTTTCATATCAACACCAAGGAGTCAACAATAAAACCAGTATCGATTGACACCACTTTTACGTCGATCTTCACCCATCAGAAAAATATCCAGAGATTCACTAAAAGCTAGTGTCGATCGACATTTAACTAGTGTTGTTCCACACTCATGGATGAATGCACTGTCTTTCTATACAATCACTCCAAGAATTGATGAGAAGTTTAGAAATCCAAGATCTCGTTCCCCAAAATACCAAAGAAGGTTAAATGGCCTATCACTGTAAAAGAGTTGGCCGGTTTTCACAAGAAAGTGAAAATATTTTAGAAGGTTTCTCCTTTGAAGATGTTTATGATGCATTCCGCTTCATTCAGTTCTTCAAGAATACCAGCGAAACCATGAAAACATCAAAGCTATGTATGGTGAAGTTAGAAATGCAGCAACCGAGGTTATGAAACTGACAAAGATAGCAGATCTTGAAAAGTTTGTGGTTTCCTACACTATATCAGGAATTGATTCCTTGATGCTCAATGTGATACTGGATCTGTTGTTAGCATCATGCTAAGAAACTAAGACTTGCCACATAAGGTTCGAAGGTCAAACTTTTTTTTGCAGATCACTCTAAGAAATCAGTAAATGGTGTGGTCAACAATTTGGATGTGAAAGTTATGATTGCACTGTCGCTGTTGACTTTTATGTGTTAGAGATGAGAAATGGATCAACTATGCCTCTTCTTCTTGGAAGAGCCTTCAAGGTGACACGGTGTATTTATTTTTCTAGCAATGTATAAATATCCTAAACATTTAACTGTCAAATTGACCATTAATCTTAACACACAAAACAATACTCTTCCCAAGAGAGATCATGTATAGTACTTAGGATCAAATTCACAGAGAGCAATGGCGCACATTTCTAAAGACTAAGCTAGGTAATTATATATATTGGTAGCAATAAATCGATTTAAGGAGATATTCCTTATTAGAAGGTGTAGATGCAATATGAAATATGCTAATAACGTAAATATGAAAATATGCTACTAAACTAACTAGATGCAAATGTAAATGTTCTAGATCTAGGGTTTCAAGCTTAATGGATTATAGGGAATAGAAAGCACGGAAATATAAATATTCTAGAACTCAAATATTAACTATTCTGACCCTTTTAACTCCAACTCTCATATGCGATCAAAAGGAAAGACCATCGATCGACGGCTAAGGCCTGATGTCGATCGACGGTGAAATCAGATGGAAGTGTGAACGAGATTTGATAAGTTCACCAAGCAAATTAGACCATCTCTCGCATGCACCTAACAACCTAGTTCAATGGAGTCTATTATGGCACAAAACATGCTCTCATAGTCGTCGATGTCATACTTTCGAGATCTTAGTTAGCTACTCTAGTATGCAAGCATTAAGCACAACTCAAATGATGGATATTAACTTTAACCTAGCAATCCTACTTTTGGGCTAATCCATGATTGCTATCATTCAACCCTCAATATACTTGATAACTACTCAGACATAATTAAAGTAAGAATAATAATCTGAATATAATCCATAGATAAAATACTGGGTTCCGATACAAATCTCCCTAAAGAGTTAGAAATCTTCTCCCTAAAAACTCTAAAACTATAAAAGAATACTTGTGCCTACTCCGCACACGTAATCTGTCCCTTACATAAAGTATAAATATAAAACCATAAAATCTCGGTAAAAACTCGTCCAAGGGTAATCTTGTAATCTGGTGGCTTGTCTCTAACTTGGGCTTGAAATCGGCTGTCTGCGAATTGGTCATCAATCGATGTCAAGTGTTCAACATCGATCGATCTTGGTCATGTACCATCGGTCGAGGACAAGGTTGTGTCGTCGATCAACGACTATCTTGTACTTCGACTCTCTCAATGATCAGCTATGGATAACTCTCTTCAAAATACTCCAAAAACTCCAAGTATCTCCATATATCTCCAAAACATACCTTGACCTGTAAAGACCTTAAAACATTGCCAAGACACACATAACAAACCCCAAATAGAGCCTATAACATGGCCTAAAACTTGTAATAAATAGGTTATATCAACTCCCCCAGACCTAACCTTTGCTTGTCCTCAAGCAAACAAGCCTGTGAAAGAGGTTTTGAAAAGCGAATACTAATATAATGTCTAAGTATAACCGTCACCCTACTTTGTTGCAACCACATCGTATCAAGTCAATCACAGAGAAACTTTACATAACCTATCCAAGTACAGCAACCAAATCCATTATACCAACAATTTAGCGAATACTAGTCTGACTCGCCCCTCCACTGATTTCATTTCTTTGCATAAAATAAAAGTGCAGGCTTTACCTTGGGAGTATCGATCAATGGGTATATGGAATCTTACTTCTACAAGTATTTGAACACACATGTATTCTTCTCTAATTTCTTTCCTCTTTCTCTTCTCTCGTCTCACTTCCTCTCAGTCACTGTCTCCCTTCTTTTGATGGTATCATTTTATATTTTTAATTGACTGAGATATTTGGACAGGTTTCCATTGATCAAGCCCTAATGTTTTTTGCCACCAGATCATGTTCACTTCTTTTTTGACCTTTATCTCTTTCTAGAATCATATGAATCAAGATTTAATGGTTGTAGCCACCAAATCCTGTTCGATCCTTTTTATCTGCAGGGGAGAAATAGGGGAATCAGAAGAACATAGACTTTTACCTTCCAAAGTTGCAGAAGTAATCCGATCAAGTGTATACCAAGCCCCAAAGCAATCAGACAATGTGAGGTTTAGTATTGGAAATCAGCTTCGATTCCTTCAAAATTTCTAAGCAAGTGTGATATAGTGGCACGATGATCCACTTTGGTATCTCTAGTAATCTCTGCAAATAACATTCTAAGAATGGTGCTGAAGTGTTGTTAGTCAATAATAAATCTTGATCATAGTCCTTTTTTGACGAAATAAAACTTTTTGAAAAAATCTTATATATATATATATATAAATAAAACTCAAAAACAAATAAATAGCGTTAGAGAACCTTCCCCAAACTTAAATTACACTGTCCCCAGTGTAATCCACCCTGGATTGGTTAGAAAAAATCAAATCATAAGTAAATAGTCTAAGTAGAAAACTCGATACCTCTCTCCGTGAGAGAGCGTCGATCAATGATAGGCGGGTTTGGTCGATCAATGGTCGCGATTCACTGTCGACCGATGGTGCCTCTATTGTGTTGATTGATGGTGGTTTAAATAGTTTGTAAAAATGAAGAAAAACTCGAAATAAATAGTAGTATAGGTAAAAACTACATAAAAACTTACTAAATAGTGGGATGCCTCCCCCCTCAACGCTTGGTTATAGGATAGTAAATATCATCAAGCCTCTTTTAGGAATCATCCTGTGACATCTCTTGAGCTTTGTAGATCTCATGCACGATATCGTCAATCTCTACTCTGCTGTATGTCTCTTGCTTCTTCATAGACATAGCAATCTTTGCTGCATGTTCCGGTAAGCATATGTATCTCTTCTCAAACATAGTAGCTCTTTCTAGAATTGCTCTGAATTGTATTCTTCGTAAGATTCACCATATCCTTGATATGCTTGTTGGATGTCAATCAATGGTGTGTGGTGGCCGTTGATCGATGCTTGAGTATCAGACTATTGGCCGAAAAGATTCCCAGCTCCATTAGCCATCGCAAGTATATCTGCCACATCTTCCTTCGTGACATGTATAATTTTTTATCATTAGCTCGTGCGTGACCATCCGGATCTCTCATAATTCCAAACTCATCTTTAGATAACCATATTCCCTTTCGCGTTCTGCTTCTGAATTTAGTTCGGACTCTGAATCACAACCACTATCGATCGATGGTGAATGGTTAGCATCGATCGACGTCGATTTCCCGAATTAATGGGAAACATGAAAACACCAGCCTCTACCATAGAAATTCATTGGTATTCAATTATTTCTTCATCTCTGTAATCTTCGTCGTACTCAAGGCTCGCTGGAGTGTGGAAAGTGTCGCTCGGTTCGGAATGGTGGGTGTCGATCGATAATGAGGCTTGGGTGTCGATCGATTATTGAATTTCGGTTCGTCGATCGATGGTGTGGGTTGGGTGTCGATCGATGTCCCTTCTTCCGTTCCTCATTGGACTCATATTCACAGAAACATGTGGTCACAAGATTTGCATAATTACATAATTCAATCAGAGTACTCTTGCTCTTATTTTTGACAGGTTCATAAAAATATTCTGATCAATTAGAGATAGATACAACCTGGTTAGCTTCATATCGCAGATAGCTTCCATAGTGGCCATGAATGCTCTATCGAGTAGTAGTGAAGAGTTCCAGTCTATCCTAATGTCCATCACATGGAAGTCTACTGAGACTAGGGTGTTGTTGATCTGCAATGGAACATCTTTCACCATCCCTCCTGAGTTTACTTTCGAGTAGTCCACAAACGTGAATGAATCATTAGAGGGTTCCACTCTTAGGTTCAGGTCCTCTGCCATGATGATCCAGTATCACAGAGGGCATTGAGATATTTGTGGCCTTTGATGAAGCATGGGATCGCAACTTTTCCAGGATCACTTTTCTTGTTCAGACATGTCATCTGCTTCATTTTCTCTCTGAGGTGGTTGAACATTATCTCTTTATGATCATATGTCTCCCTTTTTTCCTAGAAAAACATCCACACTCTGGGAGTATAATAAGCTTCATCAAAGAAACATCTAGAGGAATTTAAAAAACTCTTATAGCAAAGCTGTCCATCTCCTTTTCATTGCCTTCTCTGCCCTGATGTTTGGGGATATTTTGCCTCCTCTTTCAGTGTCCCTCATCTTCTCTATCAAGATCCATAGCTTTAGATGTGTCTGTATTCTGTCTGAAACTGTCACAGTTAGACGCACAATTAGACTTGCATTGAGGTTCGGCAGTCAAACTGGTTTCCACAACTGTCGATCGATGCAGTGGTCGCATTGTCGATCGATGCGAAGGTCACACTATCGATCAATGTTATGAGTTCTGTGTCGATCGATGTTTGTTGACTCATACGAAACCACTGATTATGTAGGCCTTGACCGTCGATCGATGCGCATTGCTTGGTGTCGATCGATGCGGATGAGAAGTGCCGAGTGACACAGAATTTTCCACACGAAAATCTCTGTCTTGGAGCCTCTCTCCCTTAACTCTCTGCCAAAAATCATCATCAATCAATGCATTGACATGGTGCCTCTGTCCAGCCACTATCTTCTCTTAAATCAAGCTCTCATGCCTCCTAATGGTCTCACTTGTTTGCATCACTTGATTCTCTAATTTATTCACATGGGTGCTGAGATTTTCGAACTTGGTATTTAGGTTGAGGTACAGACCATTTATCTTTCCACTGAAATTCACAGTCATCTTCTGATGTCCCTCTAAAACTCTATCAACCATTGCTTCGATCTTTCTTTCTTGAGTATCTGGAGGAGTATTCTGGTAGTAGGAAGATCCATAAGTTCTGTTGTAGTTGAAGGGCCTTCGCTGTGAACTCTGATTAAAGTTACTACTTGACCATTTTCATAGGAGTTCTTGTTAAAACCTGGTTTCCCTTGTCTTTGGAAACCGTTCCCTTCGATGTAGTTCATATCCTCTTCTTCAATCTCATCTTCTCTAGACTTTATCGCTTCAACTTCTGCAAAAGTAACCTGCTTCTTGAAAAATTTCTAAACACAATCCAGTTTTGCCTTGACTTCTTCGATATGCTCCTTGCTCACAACTAGGGTTGATTTCCTCCTTTCAAAATATGTGTTCTTGGTACTGCTGCTTGATGCCATATTCTCAATCAATCTAGTAGCTTCTTAAGGACTCCTGGTGGTGAAATTCCCCTCACTAGTTGTGTCCAAAGCCATCTGATATTTCAATCCAATACCTCTGAAGAAAGTGCTAAGAAGCTGGACTTCGTTGAACCCGTGATCTGGACAGTATCTCTGGTATGACTTGAATTGATTCATGAGTTTCTGAAAGACTCTGAAGGTTCTTGTGAAAAAGTAGCAATTTTACTCCTTAGCTAGTTAGAGATCATGTTGGTAGATGGTTAAGCCAATATGAAACTTTTCGAGAAAGTGAGTACTTGAATAGCCTACAAAAGAGATAGTACTCATGGACTCCATTGGCAATAATAGTAGTCACTAGATCCTCAATTCACTCCAGATGATCCATAGGGTGTTCATGTCGCAATCCATGGTAAGGCGTCTGCGCTACAAGTCCGAAGAAAGCAGGCTTGATCTCAAAATCGTTACTCTGAAAATCTGGAGGACGAATGTTGGATCTTTTGGCGTAGAAATGGTCTGGACGGTTGTAGTCAACTAGTGTTCTCTAAGAAGCTTGGGCATTAGCTTTAGGTTGAGCTATTGCAGTGTTTGAGAATAGTATTTCTTGTCCTTTATTTCTCCTGGTACTCTGTTGCATGTACCTGAGAAACAAAGACGCTGCAATAGCTCAACCTGAAGCTAACGCCCAAGCTGCT